>VONZ01001691.1:0-107895 GCA_012976165.1 Labeo catla
CCTTTTTACCTTGCCAAAATCAGCTCTGCAAAAATCATCCTGTTCTGGTCGAGGCTGCTTTAAATCCAAATGAGCTCTGCTCGCCCCGCCCCTCTCTTCTCTCTGTGGAGAGACGAGCCTGTTTACTTTACCCGCATTTAGCTGCGTTTAGCTGCTAAACTTGCTAACTAGCACATTATTAGGAAAGACGATCGCAAAGATTCATAAAAAACCCTTATACTCACTTCTGCTGTAAGTGAAGCTGGATCACGAATGATTCGTGCGAACACAGACGGATATATGTAGATCGGGAGGCGCATTCCATTCACAAACAAACATAATCCACTGCATCTTCAGCGGCTCAGATGTCGGGAGTAAATGACGACCACTATGTTCATTATTACATCCAGCAACACAACACCTCAATCGCTCAATCTGAGATATTCTTGTCTAACTTACATCCCTGCTCCGGCATCGAAACAATGGAGATCGGACTGTTACAGCTGATCTGAGGTAAGACACTCATGTCAATCAACTATCGTGGGAGCGGCCTCTGTCGACAGGCATCTGAGAATGGCTCGATTTGAAAAAGGGGATGTTATTTTTACAAATTAATTAAAAACCACTGCATGGATTTTTATCATTATAGGGTAGATGTGTACATACACTGCCAACACACGTTTAATCTTCAAACAACATGTAAAAGTGAAGTTTGCATCTGATGACCCCTTTAAAGTTTCATTATTAAAATGATTTAATTTGTTTAACTTTACAAAAAGAATATTTAATAAATATATTAACAACCAAAAAACTATTTTTAACAAAAGTAATTATTTAGCTTTAATTAAATGCACAATAAAATGTAACTCTGAAATTAATAACACCTTCAAATCAATTGCAAATAATACTACAAAAATGTTTTACTGATGCTTTCATTTTAAAAGTTAATTAATTTTGACAAAACCTAAAATCTGTTAGCCAGGCCAATGGTTGTTTCAATTTTTGCTAAACTGTCACCAAGCTAATTATCGATAGCATCACAGATTATATAGGGTCCTATGAAAACAGACTTTATTTTTACCCAAATTCTGTTTTATTTTTCCCTCATTTTATTTTTCTTAGACTCTGTTTCAATGGCTTAAATGTATACAATTTAACAACAATTTGAAATCATTTTATTTATTGTTTTCTCAAAATCAGTTTTACCAAATTTTGTGTTTTCTATTAATTTCCTGGATTCAGTTTTAATGGTTTCAATAAATTTTAATAACCAAAAGCATGTCTAATTAATTGATGTTATAAAATATTTATTTCATTTTATTTTATTTTTTTATTTTCCAGAAATACTTACACTTTTCTGGTAAATAATTTCTGATGAATATTCCTTAAAAAATAATGTTTTAATAATTTTATTAGTAGCAGTAGTAGTAGTAGTAGTAGTGTCATACATTTCTGTCACAGTTTCTTCAAGTTAAACCAAACTTTTATTTTGACGGGTTGCTGTGAAGAAGTTTCTGTTTGTATATTAGGGCAGCAACAAACGATTATTTTGAAAAATTGATTAATCTAACGATTATTAGAACGATTAATCGGCTAATCATAGATTATTTCAATGATAATCAGTAGACTCTGATTGATTATTCAGCTTATGCAATTAGTTTAAATATTGAGGTACATATATTCTAAAAAATAAATAAATGTAATCACTTCAGTTATTGGAAATCCTGTATTTACAATTATTATACAATTAATTTATACGAATAAATAGCTATATGAAAAAGTAACTGAATGACACATTCTGCCTAACATCTCCTTTCATAAGTCATATGGATAAGAAACAAAATAAAGGTAACTGATAAGACACTATATTTCTGAATAAACTATTTTATTCACAAAATAATCTCTCTCAAAATACCTCATAGGGTTATGATAATCAAAACAGTCCTGAGCTAGATCAAGTTTTAAAATCTGCTTGATTTAAGGCTATCTATTGCATAAAGTACTATATAAACAAACGTGACGTGACTAGAGTTTACTGGAGCACCGTACTGCTTGTGCAAACATTTACATTGCTGAAATCAGATGCATTTTTAAACACTACTTTCATACCGTTGTCAATTTTTGTTGTGTTTATTTCATTAGTGATAGGAAAGTGCACAGCATATTTTTATATATTCATCCATCCATCCGCTGCTCAGGTTCGGCTCCTATTGCTCTGAAGAGCTGTGTGTGTGTCTTCTTCTCTTGAATTGCATCCAATAGGGCTGACATTAGATCATATGAGATCAACGGACTACTCGACAACAAAAATATTTGCCCACATTTTTTATTGTTGATGTTGATAATGTTGACTAATCACTTCAGCCCTATTGTATATGATACGGCGATAGTTTTTCTCAAAAGAAATGGTAAAATGCTCAAGAAGTGACAGTGAATTTCATTTTTATGACCGGATTCTGTGATTCCGCCCGCGTTTTATACATAGCAGAAATCATAGGGCCCTACAGTTTACCAAATGTTTGTAAGCCATAAAAAGGAGTGTATATGATTAATGAAAAAGTATGATTCTCAGTTGCAATAAAGCACTGACCAACTAGAGCAAGTGACAGTTCCATCAACTGGCCCCAGATTCTCTCATGCTGGCCCCGGGCCAGCAACCCATCCTTATTGTTGAGCCCTGCAGTATCAATACCGAGAAGTAAGTGATGGTCAAACTGAAGCTCGAGCTGTATTTCCAGAGGAAAGCTAAGGGAGTATTTGAAAGAGCTGTGATAAAATATGGTAAGCCTCTTGAATTGGGACTGTCAGGTTCCAGTACTAAGCACTGTCGCTTTTCATTTTATTCCCCACCTGGGCAGAATAACCAGAATCCATCTAACGGAGACGAGGTCAAGGGTTTGCACTCTTTTCTCTCTCATTTCAAAAGCAAGACTTACTCTTACAAAAAAGAGACGCAGGTTAGTGTGGCTATTTGCATCAATTACGTATATCTGACCAATGAAAAATGCTCTTCAGTAACAAGAGTGTCTGAGATCCTCAATGGCACCGCCAATCTCCCATTGGCGACAATGGATGCAGGAACTGGCTCTCGCTTTAGGCCTTTTCTCCGCTCTCTTGTACACTTTTTACTACCATCTTTTCTTTAATTGCACTTCAACTTCACAAAGGACCGTTATTCACTCCCACCGAAACAGCACCTATTTATCAAGACCACGGGGTGAAACCATAATAATCCTCCTCTTCTCAACTACACAAGCTTCTGGCTAAGATTACTTTGAGAAAGACTGACGATCCAAAGCCATAATATCTGGCTTCTGGCTCTGCGGCAGCTCGGTTTCTCCGGATTACGTCGGGCTCACCACAGCCGGATGAAATACGGCCGTCTAAATGGCAATAACATTATGTGTCTCTATAATTTTGTAGGAAGGCCATCTTGTGACAGCTGGACGGTGAGGTCTATAAAACCATCACAATGTGGTAAAGCAACATCGCCATCCTGCTTTGCAAACACATTTACTGTAACCAGCAAGAGAGTTGGGTTCGCTCCATGCTTCGGTCTCTCATGAGACCAACTGGTCTACTGGAGGGTGACTGCTGATTGAGACAAATGTGACCAGGCTGTCCCAAAGGATATCAACGCGAGATGCCCCATCCTTCTGTTTGTTTTTCTCTTTCCTTCAAAACGCTCTCACCTCAGCATGCGCCCGCTAGCTCCAGCTCTCAGGCGCCCTATTTATAGGTTATCAGATGTGTCACCTCTCACATTCTACACGTCCTCTCCTTTTCATCACTCACTTCTCACCGAGCGAGATCACGCCGCTCGCTTTACCAGCGTCCACGGGAGAGAAGTAGAAGGGAGATACCAAAGCCAACACACAGCTGCAACCTCTGCTCAAGAGCTGTTGATTTTGAAGCACAAGGGGTTGCAGCCATATCCTGGTCTTTTATCAGAAGATGAATTTAATCTCAGATGAAAGTGAGAGTGCTAGAGTAAAAAACACTTGACTGAGGTCACTGGATGCGTCTGAAAAGAACAATTTACCAACATGCTAAAAGACAACGAAGACATTACTTGACTCCCTAATCAAATAGAAACGATGGTCCATTTAACGTGGCCTCCGTTGGGCCCTTGAGCTGCGGATATTGGTTTCACTGAACATACTGAGGTGGAAGAAAGAGACACTCTGCCTATTGTTCCCTATACTACTCATCTGAAAACCTGACAAAACCAAGATGGGAAATCTGTACTGCTCCTAATTTAAGAATTAATGAAAGGTCTGGCTTTTGTCCGTGATGCCTTCTGTGCTCAATCACAATGGGAAATTATCTTGGTTGTGATGTACAATAGAGACTAATTTGGAGAGACAAAAAAAGTTGGAGAGCAGCCGCATAATTTAAAACGAAAGGAGCGCAGAGAAACTTCCTTCGCCTCACACAGGTCTATTGTTCACTGGTAGTTCTCAACTCCAATTGTTGTGCCCTTCAAGTGGAGTCAGAAATATTGTAATTATGAGATCGGAGCGCATGAATGAACTCAGAATTCTAGAATGTCGATTTGAAACAAGATATAAACACCCAAAAAAGAATATTCTGTCATTACTCACCCTCGTGTCGTTCCAAACCCGTAAGACCTTCATTCATCTTCAGAACACAAATTAAGATATTTTTGATGAAATCCGAGAGCTTTCTGAGCCTGCAAACACTCTTAAAAATAAAGGCGCTTCACGATGCCATAGAAGAACCTTTTTTGTCTAAATGGTTTCATAAAAAACCTTTAACATCTGAAGAACACTTCTGTTTCACAAAAGGTTCTTTGTGGCAAAAGAAGGTTCTTCAGATTATAAAAAGGTAAAAAAGGGAGATGGTTCTATAAAGAACCTTCAACTGAATGGTTCTATGTGGAACCAAAATGGTTCTTCTATGGCATTCCTGTGAAGGACCTTTTAAAGCACCTTTATTTTTAAGAGTAACGACAGCAATGCAACTGACACTTTCAAGGCCCAGAAAGGTAATAAGGACATTGATAAAATAGTCCATGTGACATCAGTGGTTTGTAGGGATGAGAATCGAGAATTGATTCCAATTCCAGAATCAGATACTTAAGGTCAGGAATCAAATACTCATTGTAAAATTAAAATTTTGATTTCGCCTATTGATTTCTGAAACAGCTTTACATAAGGTTTGGTATCTTTAGGTTAGCTGTCAAAAATGCCAGTGTGAACACTAAGCAGACCAGGACCAAATGTATTATTTTCCTTTTTGGTCCGGACTAAATGAACCAAATGAACCGAACTACAAGTCTGAATACACCCTTATGTTTACTTTTACATCCAACTACAAAACACCTGCATTGCTTCCAAGACATTATTGTCAGTACAGCTGCTTAAGCGTGGAGAAAACTGCAGACAGCATACAACTGGCTAAGAGTGGAAATATGCTAATACAGGACAGTCCGTTAGCAGTCATGGGTGGGGCTTGAGCAATATGATGTCATACAGCTCAGAAAATTAAAACAGCTTGATAATTGTGACCCTGGACCACAAAACCAGTCTTAAGAACTTTATTTGAACAACTTTAAATGCGATTTTCTCAATATTTTGATTTTTTTGCACCCTCAGATTCCAGATTTTCAAATTGTTATATCTAAACCAAATATTGTCCTATCCTAACTGACCATACATCAATGGAAAGCTAATTATTCGGCTTTCATATGATGTTTAAATCTCAATTTTGAAAAATTGACCCTTATGACGACGTGATCCATGGTCACAATTGTGACTGTTTAAAACAAAGTGAATGAATTTTTATCATTTTAGGGTGGTTGTGTCCACATACTGTTAAGACACATTTATATGCAAATTTATATGCAACCAATTGTGAACCACTCTACCACCTGCAGCATCTAAATGTGAGTCAGAATCTAAATGTACAAATGTAAACCACCACCTCCAATATTAGAAACTGAGGCTTGACCCTCACTCCCCTCCACACACACACACACATCTGATAAAGCCAAAGAACCTGAAAAAGCATGCAAACACAATCTCATCACTCAAGATTCACTGCCCCTGACAACAACAACATCATTAAGATAGCATAATGGACGTTTTTTCCGGTTGAATCACCATTCCGCACAAGCGCATGCTAGTTGTATCTAAACTACAGCGGAGAAGAAGTACAACTTGGGAGGTTGTGCTGTGAAGGTCTTACCACGTGCACAGGTTCTCCCACAATACAGCCCACACTGCATGCCCACAGATTACAATTAATTACTTACCCAGAAATGATCATTTGGACTTAACTGACCATGTAATTTTACGTGAGCATGGGCGGCAAACAGTTTACCTTGATATAAATGTGTGGAAAGCCCATTAGCAGCTGCACTGAACCTCTGTTGCAGTGTCTAAGGGCATTAGAGGGATTTCATTTTACTGACACACAATCACTTGCAGCACACAGGCTCATTTCTTGGCTGAGAACTGCAGAAACTAATTCAAATGCTTGAAGCAACACTTTGTAGGTTTATATGATGCAAATGTCAGCTAGATTGCTCCTTTGTCCACGATTGGCAGTAAATCGCCCCTTGAGTGCTTTAAGGAATGTGTGTCTATCATATATAGTTTTTTTTTTGTCAAGGTTCTGCCGTCGCTGCTTTCATTGTGCTGCTGATTGTGAAAAAAAACTTGGCTTGCTTTGGGAAAGTGGTGCGTCTTTATGTCAAGAGTCAAAAATGGCCCAGTGAGAGTGCAGATTTGCATTTCATTTGTCTGATAATGCATCTTAATAAGCACTTCATCGTGCATCGTACACAATCAAAGACATTGGCTTTGTTGGATTTCAATAAAACCTGCAGTAATCCGTCCAATCACAATTTGTCCTGCTGTCTATGGGGTAAGCGCACATGCTGATTGCATCTGAACAACAATCGTACTATTGTTGAACAACCATTCAGCCATGTTCATTGTCATTCATATGCATTTGTTCCATGGGACGATAAGAGTAAACAGTCTGCAATCTATACGTGCCGTAAAAGAACAGCGAGGCACAATGATTCAGATAAATGTTGCCCATTTGCACCCACAATTACTGAAGATCAATTAGGCTGCAGAAATGTTTATGGTAATATTTGAAGGACATGGATGTTAACATTTAAATGGTGTGGATCCGACAGTCTCCGGTATCATCGAGGAGCGGATTACCCAACGACGCAGACACGAGAGCGAGCAGCCACTAGCTATTTCTCCACATTACAAGAACAATTACATCTTCCACAGCCGTGATTAACCTGATTATCATGGCCTTGCAAATAAGTGTGCGCTTATAGTGGGAACTTCGAATTAGAAATGGTTCATCAACTGACATCTCACTATCCTCTGACATTTCGGTCAACAATCTCATACTGGCACATCGCTCCAAATCACAGATCCATCAGGATGAGTTGTAGAGACATAAAGATGATGATAATGACCTCACAGAAAACGCCTACTGAAGTATTAAGAGCTAAATCATGTGCTCTGCTTCAAAACCTAGCGAGATGCCTACTGAGGCAGTGTTTTAATTCAATGAGACGTCTGCTTTAAAAAGCATCCTAGACTGACACAGAAGAGAAAAAATTGTTAACTAAAGTCATTATTTTTGTTTTCTTTGCGCACAAAGAGTCTTTTTAAAATATCTTTTATATATTTTTTAATATCCATATATAACATCTTTTATAACATCTTTTAGAAGTGTATTTTAACAGTTATTTGTGTTCCGAAGATGTTTCAATTTTAAATTAACTATCCATTAAATTATGCTACCTCGTCTTGACAAACACAGCAAAGTAAACCCAGAATACAATGCAACAAGTAAAAACCTAAAAACCTAAAAAGTCAGATTTAGTGAGAAATCTCTTAAATGTAACCCTGGAACACAAAACGGGTACATCTGTAGCAGTAGCCAAAAATACATTGTATGGGTCAAAATAATCGATTTTTCTTTTATGCCAAAAATGAAGAATATTAAGTAAAGATCATGTTCCATGAAGATATTTTGTAAATTTCCTACCGTAAATATTTCAAAACTTAATTTTTTATTTATAATATGCACTGCTAAGAAGTTCATTTGGACAAATTTAACAGCGATTTTATAAATCTTCATTAAATTTTTTTTTTCCTTTTTTTAGTGGTTTTGTGGTTCAGGGTCAAGATACACTTAAGGTCCTTGAGTCCAAAATTTTGCACGTTAAAAAATAAATACGACCTCAAGTCGAGTCAATCACGTTTACACACTGCCTCTCAAACTTTAGTCTGTCATAAAAAAAAAACTTCTTTTCAGCATTTTTCACATTCGTAGCAAACATTTTGAGAGGCGTTTTGACAATTCTAAGCCAGTGTGATGTTCTGTGTGTGACAAATTTTGACAAAAACAAATGCAAAAATTTTGGACTCATTGTGCAAAGACCTTTATAATTTGTTAACTAGTTAAAAGTATTGATGAAAAGAGTTTGCAATAATTAGGTACTAGTGATATCAACATTAAATAATATTAATGTTGATATCGTTACGCTGTAAAAAATATTATAATAATTGTTTCAACTAAAAATAATTTACTCTGCTAACTAAAAATTTTAAGTTTAGTCAACTTGAAAGTTACTTAATGCTAACTTAAGTGAGAACTTGGATATTTTAGTTGACTAAACTTACTATTTTTAGTCAGCGAGGGAATAAATTATTTGAAGTTGAAACTTTTTTTACAGTGTAATATTATTATAAATAAAAATGTACTATATTAATTTTTTTAATGAAATATTTGGACATTTACACTATTTTTCAAACAATTTGGGGTTGGTAGAATCTGTAAAGCTTTTTAAAATAAGTTTTATGCTCATTAAGGTGGCATTTATTTGATAAAAAACAGTAAAAACAGTAATATTGTAAAATATTATTACAACTGTTCTATTTTAATAGATTTTATAATTGATTCCTGTGACACAAAGCTGAATTTTCAGCATCATTACTCCAGTCTTCAGTGTCACATGATCCTTCAGAAATCATTCTAATATGCTGATTTGCAAGAAATTTCTTGAAAACAGTTGTGCCATTTAATATTTTTGTGGTAACTGTTTTATTATTTAACTGAAAGTTCAAATGAACATTTATTTAAAGTATCTTTTGTAACATTATAAAATGTCTTTACTGTCACAGGTTTAGCTCCTGCGTACCTAACTAGTCTTTTACCACGCTATAATCCATTATGTCATTAATTGATGTTTACCATACATCTCTGCCATATGTACATCAACTTGACATAGTCATCACTAGTATACTGTATTGTAAAAACTTTAATTTGCTGTAAAGTTGCTTTGCAATGATATGTATCATGAAAAGTGCTATTCAAATACATTTGAATTTGAACAGTTAAATGCGTCCTTGCTGAATAAAGTATTATTTTCTTTTCTTCTTTTAAATAGCACTAGTGTAATCTTTTCCTTCATTTTACCTTTATTAAAATCAATTTCAAGTCGAATCTCATGTGTGTTGAGCACTATGTTGCATGACCGCTCCAACTCACTTACTTACAAGGGTCAATTTCAGTTAAGACGCTCCCACAGAAGGCACTAGGCAGCTTGTTTGGAATAGAGCGCTGGGTGGAGCACTGGAAGAAAGTTCATTTAAATCAGCATAATTAAATGTGAGCGTAGTCCCGCACAGTCGCCAATTGGGAGCATGATGTCATGGGGTTCGGGTCAAGCTGTTAGAAACTGGCGCACTCGACGCAAATCAGCCACCTGCCACCGTGCGCCCCAGTGGTCACCACAGCTGGCAAAGTCACACGCCCTCCTCACCCCCCCACGACCTGCCGTGCTCATTTTCATACTGCCCGGCCACAGTAGAGCTCACAGGCGGCCTTTCACAGCCGTGGGTTCATTACTACAGCGTTCAACATCAGTCCCTGCGTACACACATACATAATGGAAAAGTCAGGGAATTTCATGGATCACATGCTTGCAAAAATGTTTGTTTCCTCTCAAAACTATTACACAAGATGAGGCATGTTGAAATCAAATTTATGGTCTCGGGGCACAGACGGCTCAGCTTTTTACTGAAAATATTCAGCTTCGAGTGGAAGCTGAAATAACTGCATGTAAATCTTTACCCATAAACCCAGAAGCCATCCTCTGAGGGGTTAATTTCAGGACATTAGTCTGAAAGGACAACCGGGTTTTTTTATAAGCCTTGATCTTTTTATAAGAGAACTACAATACAGCCAGGCAAAATAAAATAAAAAGGTTCTTGAGAAAAAACACATGGGAATGCACATCAGTATTTGTTTGTGCAAGTCCTGAATTTAACTAATGAAGCATAAAAAGAGCATAATGGAGTCGACTTCATCTACATCTCAGATGCATCTGAGAGATGCCAATCCCATGGCACATGCATACTGAAAACATGGGCTGAATGTTCATGCAATATGTCCACATTGTGTGCAGCCAGTGTGTAAGGCAAAACAAATGCAGCACTATCTTTTTTGTTTGTTTTGTTTTGTCTGTATCTATATTTTTTAAGTAAAATATTGTATATTAAAATATTGTAATAAAACAAAGATTAATGGAGTGTGTTTTACAAGAAACATACTCCAGTAATTTTGTGTGTGTGACACCCAAATACATCTATGAAAGCTTGTCTATGATAAGCATAAAAATTCATTCATTTCTGAATTAATTTCTAAAATAATTTTTATATTTCTGATTTCTGGGGTGAAATAACTGGCGTAACTGTCCTGATATCATAATGGCAAAAAAAAAAAAAGTAATTAAATCTATTATTATTATTATCATTATTATTATTATTATTATTATATTTCAGGTTTGTTCAGAATCTAAAATGCTAAATAATCTAACATTATTGTTATTATTATTATTATCATAGTTTTAAGCTACTTCAGGATCTAAAATAGTAAATAATCTATTATTATTATTATTATTATTATTATTATTATTATAGTTCAAGTTAGTTCAGGATCTAAAATGGTAAATAATCTATTATTATTATTATTATTATTATTGTTATTATTATTATTATTATAGTAAATAATCTATAAATAAAATAAATAATCTATTATCATAATAATTATTATTATTATTATAGTTCAAGCTACTTCAGGATCTAAAATAGTAAATAATCTCTTATTAGTAGTAGTATTTTTATTATAGTAAATAATCTATAAATAAAATAAATCTATTATTATTATTTAATTATCTATTATTATTTTAGATTATAAATAATCAATGATGATGATGATTATTATTATTATTATTATTATAGTTAAAGTTAGTTTAGGATCTAAAATAGTAAATAAGCTATTATTATTATTGTTATTATTGTTATTATTATATTTCAAGTTAGTTTAGGATCTGAAATGATAAATAATCTATTATTATTATTATTATTATAGTTCAAGTTAGTTTAGGATCTTAAATGATATACTATTATTATTATTATCATTATTATTATTATTATTATTATTATTATTATTATTATTACTACTATTATTAGTTCAGGATCTAAAATGGTAAAATGGTTCAGGTTCATGTGGTATGACTCCTCACACATGATATTTAGTGATATTTATAAATTAATAATTCATGGAAAAATATATATATTCATTAAGATGTGTACACTCACATGTATTTAAGGTGTAAATATTTTTTATGATTATGATTATTATTATTATGTTATTACTTTTAAAGTCATAGTGACATTAACAGGAGTCATTCAACTGAAAATTATTTTGAAAATGGTATAAAAGACTTTTAAAATATTTTTCCTCTCATAATGGATACTATTTTCACTGACACAGAGGTTAAGTTGAGCAGCTCAAGCGGTTTCGGTTTCAATAACATGGCAGCATCATCTGTGCAAATCATAAGCAAATCAGCTTCCACTCATGGTGACATTCAAGGCACGGCGCGTTTGCATAGAAGGAGTGAAGAAATGTAAATGACCTCATCATTTCACCCGATTCCGATGACAGATTGCCTATGGAGTCCTGTGGTCATATATTAGAAAGTAAAGACTACGTGACAACGATCCAGCAGTGAGAGGAAATGCTGATTGTGTGAAAAAATTATTCCACACTATACGAAGCCATTTGGCAGGAGACTTAGCTCAGAATTCACAGCCTTTCTTTTCAAATAAGACTTTGAGAGCTCAAGCTAATAGGTGGTCCCGCAATTTTACGATTTAAGTAATTACAGTGACGAAATTTGCTTTCGAATGCCATCGCGCCAATCACTGCATAGTGGCGGTGCCGCTCATTTCAACAGGTGTTTCCTGCTGAACTCTGTCCTTTTGCTCTTGTGACCCACTGAGAAACTTCAACTGATAACAACTGTGTGATTGCGAAACCAAAATCTGGTTCCCATGCTGCTCTTCACATGTGTCTAAACACATTTCAGGTGACCTACTTATCAGCAATACTGCACAAAGTGGGTTCTTTCATGAAGGAAAACCGCTCCAATTCACTATGAGAAAGAAAACACGGAAGGGTCAGAAAACATTTGCTCACGTTAATATTCAACATAATGTTCTGCAGTGTGAGAGAGCGATTCGAGATAAAACTGTGGACATCAGAAGGAGAGGGATTTGTTCTGTGTGATCGATAATTGTGTGGGTGAGCGTGCTGCTGTATATGAAGGAACAAAACACACAGTTCAGTTCACTGCTCTCTTTTAGACAACATACATCTATCCAACCAGAATGAAGGATCATGCCATAGCTCAAACATTCTGCCAAAACATCTATTCAACCTGGAAATTTCATTTTGTTTCTTTAGTTCAACTTGTAGACCACAGCACTAGCATCGCCACGGTCATGAGAATGTTTCCCAGGAAACATAAATACTTAGATATCTTCGGATAAAAGCGCATTCCAAGTGCATATCTGTTTTTTAATATACCACACAATGTTGTATTGATCTACTTCACATTGTGCCGATGAACAATGCAGTACAATAACTGGAACACACACATGGCTTCTTGTGAAATCACTGCTTTTATAAAATCTGAGTAAAAGTAACATGATAAAAAAGAACACCCTTTTTTTTTTTTTTTGCTTTTTGTTTTTGTTTTAAAAAGACCAATATATTAACAATATTAATAGGAATAAACAACTCTTTTCCTAAGCATTAATCTCGTGTAGCCAGACCTTCAGACTGACAGCAGAAGGTCTGGGAACTTTGGCCAAGGCCCACCCAAGAGGCCATATGACTGACAGGTAAAAAAAACAATCACATTTTGTTTTGTGCGTAAAAACGTGTGTAAGAGAGATTGGTGTGTAAAACTCTTGAATTTGTTTTTTAAACATTTTGTGCTGCGAACTTTAAATATTTCACATACACTGTAAAAAAAAAAAAAGTTGTTTCAACTTAAAATAATTTGTTACCCCGCTGATTTAAAATTTTTAGTTTAGTCAACTAAAATATTCCAGTTGTCACTTAAATTAACATTAAGTAACTTAAAATTTCAAGTTGACTACACTATAAAAACTGTGATGATGAGCACTTATTAGGATCAACTAAATGCTGTATTTTACACTGTAAAAAACAATTTGTTGAGTAAATTTAAAATTATTTGTTACCCTGCTGCCTTAAACTTTTAAGTTCAGTCAACTTAAATAAGTTTAGTCAACTTGAAATGTTAAGTTGTACTAAGTGACAGCTTGGATATTTGAGTTGACTTAACAAACAATTTGGTTTGTTAAACTTAAAAACTAGGTAAGTTACCCAACTGCCTTAAAATGTTAAGTTGAATCAACTCAAATATCTAAGTTGTCACTTAGTGCAACTTAACATTACAAGTTGACTAAACTTTTTTGAGTTGACTGAACTTAAATTTTTAAGGCAGACTGGTAACAAATTATTTTAAATTTACTCAACAAATTGTTTTTTACAGTGTAAAATACAGCATTTAGTTGATCCTAATAAGCGCTCATCATCACAGTTGTAAACACGATGGCTTTCTTTTTTAATGAAGGGGTTTAATATCACAACATTTTTATTTCCAGGCGGTACATTAATGGAAATCCTGTACAATTCAACCAATCCGATGACGACCGATGAGGTAGCAACTTACCACCTTAGTACATGAATATAGACTGTCGAAGATGTGTGTTTACTGCATATACAATCTAAATTTACTAAACTAACTCTATAACATTCCTTGTGGGGAAAAATTGTGATTGTGCACTTGTAGTGTACTTTAAATCTTAAAAGTATATTTTTGAAAATAAAAATTTGTGTTATTTGATGTTACATTTAAATGTAATATTTTAATATGTTCTAAACTGCAACTTAACTATTACAAATCTGTAATTACAAATTATTATATTTGATTTTTAACGGGGGACCTGCCTCGAAATGCGACTGGGCTAGTTTAGGGCTAGTTTTGAGTAGGATTTGGGAGGGTTTTGTTGTGAAAACCTGGCAACCCTGCTTGCCATTTCCTTTGTACTTATTTGTGTAATTTCTAACAATTTTGAGCTAAAATTGTTTCAAAGTAAATTTCACACTGTTTTTTGTTCAGTGTGCATGACATACAAATTCAAACATAATTTGTTTATTTTAGTATTTTATTTTACCATAAATGCTTACATTAAGCAGTACATTAACATATTTCAATAAAACACTACAGTATAAAATACATTTTATACTGTACAAAAAAAAAACCTCTAAAGTTCAGCTAATTGCATTTAATATACATTTAAACTATTTTAATTTAACTACAATCAACATGCAATTAAGTGTCAGAAAAAAATTTGTTTAGGAGTAGATGATATGACCAAAATCTTATATCATGAGGAGTAATTTCACGGTAACAATATATATCACAATACAATAATTTGTGCTTTAAATAAAGTCTTTATGATATCAAAATCATATAAATTTCATAATTCTTATCAATAATCAAGCTCACTGAAGACAAGTAAACAGTCTGCGATTAAATAAGAAGCTGATTACAAGCAATATGACAAAAAAAAAAGAAATGCTACAAACAATGTATTAACTAATTAAATGTATAAAAACACTGCATGTGTCACACGTACCAGATCACGTGAGGTCACGAGGTCCTGGAAGTAACATCACGCAGGTATTTAAACAGGAAGCAGGTGTTGTCTAGCACCAGACATTGAGTTTCGATGCGAGACTCATTCTCCGGTCCCTACTCTTCATCGGCTCACGTGAGTAATTTCTCTGCTCTTCGGAGCGTTTATCTATCTGTCTGTGTGCGTGTGGGAACGCGGATTTCTTGGTGGAAATCTCAACTCCGTGTTGGAGCGTTCTCAGAACAAACTGCGTGGTTAACCTGCTCACTCGTGTGTATCCGCGTTTGAGTTTTCCGCTGCGCTACACGGGGACATATCTCGATCATTCATCTCTGTTCTCGCCTCCGTGACAGAATGTCTGGTCCCGAAATGGTCCCGGCGGACTTTGAACAGCTGTGGGGTGTGATTCAGCAGCAGTCCATGGAAATCATGGGTCTGAAGCAGGAGATGGTGGGACTTCGGGCGGAGGTCAACGCGCTTCGTGCCGAGACCGCGGGTCTCCGGGCGGAGTGCGGGGCTCTCCAATCGGATCTCACCACTCTGCAAGCAGACTATGACGACCTGGCTGCTGCACAGATCGCCCCCGCGGAACAAGTCCGCCCCGCCCACCAACCCAAAATTTCACTTCCTGATAAATGGGACGGATCCGGATCCCGGTGTGAAGTGTTCCTCACTAACCTCTCCTTGATATTTGAGTTTCAGCCCTCACGATACCCTACCGACCGCAGCCGGATAGCGCTACTCATCTCACTCCTCACCGGGCAGGCAGCCGAGTGGGCTACGGCGGTCCTGAAGGCCGACGGAGACTCCGCCCACTCCTATCCAGCATTTACCACCCAGCTCAGGGCCGCCTTCCAACACCCTGAGAGCGAGGTGGAGGTGGATTCTCGTCTATACCACCTGAAGCAAGGAGAGCGCAGTGTCAGCAAATACACCACGGACTTCCGCACCCTTGCTGTCCAGACACAATGGAGTGATGCCGCGCTCCGCACAGCCTACTATGAGGGACTGTCGATCCGTCTTAAAGACGAGTTGGCTGTGCGGGAGCTTCCCGCCACCCTGGAGGGCATGATACAGCTAGCCCTCCGGGTGGATCAGCGCATGAGTCACTCCACTAAACACTTTTCTCGTCTGTCCACAGGTTCTGCCACCCGTCACCGCCTTCTGGAGCACCACGTCACCCACGCTGTCACTGCGCCGACTCCTCCTCCACCTGTCGCCTCAGAGGCCCACTCAACCGGAGCCGGGGAGCCCATGCAGATAGGACGCACCTCCCTGTCGGCAGCAGAGAGGGCCAGACGCTACCGCGAGGGCTTATGTGCCTATTGCGCCTCCCCAGACCACCATCGTGCAATCTGCCCTCTTCGTCCGGGAAACGGCCAGACCAGGTAAAGAGGGGGAGGTCTTTATCTGGTCCTGTGACGACAAAATCCTGTCCCGCTGAACCCCGGCTGCTCCTTCAGGTATCAATCCTCATGGGCCACCAACGGATCGTGACCACCGCATTTGTTGACTCAGGTGCGGCTGGGAACTTTATCGATCATGCTTATGCTGCCCAGCTGGGGATTGAGACTGAGGTGTTAACCCAGCCTTTAAAAATCACAGCCATTGACGGTCACCCCCTTAACTTCAGCCCCGTCACTCACCGCACCAAGGAGATCCAACTCATCATAGGTAACCACTCAGAAAAGATTCAACTCTACCTAACCAAGATTACCTCACCTCCTGTCATTCTAGGTCACCCTTGGCTTATCACACACGACCCCTTCATATCCTGGACCAGCGGCAAAATCGTCCACTGGGGGGCGACCTGTCAGGAGCTCTGTCTCCGGGCTAAGGCTGGGACGTGTTCAGGGAGTCCGAGGCCTCCGATGTCGACCTGGAGGAGATCCCCGCTCCGTACCGTGACCTGGCCGAGGTCTTTAGCAAACGCAGTGCGGCCCAACTGCCACCTCATCGCCCCTACGACCTCGCCATTGACCTCGTGCCGGGCGCGGTGCCCCCCCGCGGCCACCTGTACTCCCTGTCGGCCACCGAACAACAGGCGATGGAGGAGTACGTAGCTGAAGGACTTCGGGCCGGTACTATCCGTCCTTCCAGCTCCCCGGCGGCCGCGGGGTTTTTCTTCGTGAAAAAGAAGGACGGGGGCCTTCGTCCGTGTGTCGATTATCGGGGGCTGAATCAGATCACCGTCAAGAACCGTCATCCACTCCCACTCACCAATACCGCCCTGGACGCCCTCTCTGGTGCCCGCTTCTTCACGAAGCTGGACCTACGGAGCGCTTACAACTTGGTTCGCATCAGGGAGGGCGATGAGTGGAAGACGGCCTTCATAACCCCCACTGGTCACTACGAGACCCTCGTTATGCCGTTTGGTCTGTGCAACAGTCCGTCAGCATTTCAACAGTTTATCAACGACGTTTTCCGGGACATGCTGGGTAGATGGTGCTATGCGTATCTGGATGACATCTTGATATACTCGAAGACGCTGGAGGAACACACCCAGCATGTCCGAGCAGTGCTTCGGCGGTTGCTGGCCCACCAGTTGTACTGCAAGTTGGAGAAATGTGCTTTTCACCAGCACTCCACCACATTCCTCGGCTTCGTCATCTCCTCTCAGGGTGTGGCCATGGATCCCCAGAAGCTGGAAGCTGTGCGCTCGTGGCCCCTACCCACGTCGCTTAAGCAGTTGCAGCGTTTTCTGGGGTTCGCCAATTTCTACAGGCGGTTTATCCAGGGCTTCAGTGCAACTGCAGCACCCCTCACTGCTCTTACCAAACCTTCACATGGAGACTTTCAACTCACTCCCGAAGCCATCCAAGCCTTCAAGACACTGTGCACTCTGTTCACCACCGCTCCAGTCCTCACCCACCCCAACCCGGACAAACCCTTCGTTGTTGAGGTGGACGCTTCCGATGTGGGCGTAGGAGCGATCCTCTCGCAACGTGGTCCAGACGGTAAACTGCATCCATGTAGTTTTTTCTCTAGAAAATTCAATCCCACTCAGCAGCGTTACGGGGTAGGGGACCGTGAACTGTTGGCCATCAAGTGGGCTTTGGAGGAATGGCGTCACTGGCTCCAGGGCGGCGGCGACCCATTCACCGTCTGGACCGACCATCAGAACCTCACCGTGATCCGCCAGACCAAACAGCTTAACCCCAGGCAGGCGCGGTGGGCCCTATTCTTCGAACACTTTAACTTCCAACTGTCGTACCGGCCCGGTTCGAAGAATACCAAAGCGGATGCCATCTCCCGTCAGCACCAACGAGACGTCACCACCTCGGAGGCCGCGCCTGTCCTGCCTTCACACACCATCTTGGCACCTCTCCGGTGGGGGTTAGAAGAGAGAGTCCGCCAGAGTCACAGCCAGGATCCCCCACCACCGGAAACTCCCACTGGACGTCTCTTCGTACCTAACACCTTACGTCAAGAAGTACTCCAATGGGGGCACGACTCCACTCTGGCAGGACACCCGGGAGTCCAGCGGACCATCTCATTCATCACCAGGGCGTTTTGGTGGAAGACGTTGAGGAGAGACGTACAAGAGTACGTCCAGGCATGTACCATCTGCGCTCGCTCCAAAACCACCAACACTCCCTCCACCGGCGAGCTGCAGCCCCTCCCCATCCCCAAACGACCCTGGTCCCACATCTCCATCGATTTCGTCACTGGACTCCCCGACTCCCAAGGCAAGAACACCATCCTGACCATTGTGGATCGTTTCTCGAAGGCTGTGCACCTGGTGGCTCTCACCGGACTCCCCTCTGCCAAGGACACCGCGGAACTCATACTCGAACACGTAGTCCGCTTGCATGGGTTCCCCAAAGACATCGTCTCGGACAGAGGGCCCCAGTTCACGGCCAAGTTCTGGCAGGCCTTCTGCCGTCTGGTCGGCACCACCTCCAGTCTGTCGTCAGGGCACCATCCGCAGACTAACGGCCAGACGGAGCGGGCCAACCAACAGCTGGAGCGTTTCCTCCGATGCTTTGCTGGTGAGCATCAGCGCTCCTGGGCACGCTACCTCGTTTGGGCTGAACTATCGAACAACCTCCTCACCTCCTCGGCCACCGACCTCAGCCCTTTCGAGGTATGCTACGGGTATCAACCTCCGGTGTTCGAACATCAAGAGCCGGAGGTTGAGGTCCCGTCCGCCCAACAGTTGGTCCGCCGGTGCCGGCGGCTTTGGAATCAAGCACGCACCGCCATCCTGAAGGCTAACACCCGCTACACCACACAACACCGCCGCCGGCACCCTCCGGGACGATTGTTTCATGTTGGTGACAGGGTTTATCTTTCCACCCGCAATATCAACTTAAAGACGGACTCTAAGAAACTCACTGCTCGGTTCATAGGACCTTACAAGATCACTCATCGATTAAACCCTGTCACCTTCAGGCTCCAGCTGCCCCCCTCCCTCCGGATCCACCCTGTATTCCATCAGTCCCAACTCAAACATGTCTTTTTCTCTCCTCTGTCTCCCCAGGTCACCGCCCCACCTCCGCCCCGGATCATTGACGGTGGTCCTGCGTACACCGTCCGGCGAATCCTTGATTCGTGACCCCGTGGCCGTGGCACCCAGTACCTTGTTGACTGGGAAGGTTACGGTCCGGAGGAGCGGTCTTGGGTTCCCGGGCGGTTCATCTTGGATCCAGCTCTCATCCAGGACTACCGTCGTCGGGTATCCTCCATCCCGGGACCGTCCGGTGCCGGTCCTGGAGGGGGGGGTACTGTCACACGTACCAGATCACGTGAGGTCACGAGGTCCCGGAAGTAACATCACGCAGGTATTTAAACAGGAAGCAGGTGTTGTCTAGCACCAGACATTGAGTTTCGATGCGAGACTCATTCTCCGGTCCCTACTCTTCATCGGCTCACGTGAGTAATTTCTCTGCTCTTCGGAGCGTTTATCTATCTGTCTGTGTGCGTGTGGGAACGCGGATTTCTTGGTGGAAATCTCAACTCCGTGTTGGAGCGTTCTCAGAACAAACTGCGTGGTTAACCTGCTCACTCGTGTGTATCCGCGTTTGAGTTTTCCGCTGCGCTACACGGGGACATATCTCGATCATTCATCTCTGTTCTCGCCTCCGTGACAGCATGTTCTTCACTGTGATTAAACATACAATATATTTCCTCTTATTAAAGTGACAAAGGTGATTTAGTGCAGATTTAGAGCAGTGAGAGATTTTCTCTCTTTTGTTGTTTGATTAACATACACAACAGACAGCAGGAATATTAGACTGCTGTCACTTTAAGAGCTGCCCGGATCCAATATACTGTTACAAGTGTTTCCTTTCACAGCTGTTTGCTTTTACTTCAGACCTAAATCACTGTGTTTATGAGGATACTTGCAAAGACGGTCATTTTGACACATACAAGTGTGTATTTAACTGTTCAAGGCCTATAAAGCAGCAAAATAACTCAGTTCAGTACTCCCAATACTCCCAAAACCACTTGTTTTAAAAACACAATTCTTAAAAACGCATGCAAACGAGTTTTGTGACCACACAGCACAGAAATGTCACGCGAGTATGTAACCTCGATAAAGTCCAAAATATATGCCGTTTGACAATTTTCCACCATTTAATAGTGTCTACTGGTATATCGCCCACCCCTATCAAGTATATACTTTTAAAGTGTATTATTCCATGACAAATACAATGTTTAAAACTAACCTTTTTCACAAGGTTTAAAATGTAATTTTTTTTTTTTACAGGTCAAATCAAATTTTATTTTAGACACTGCTAGGCTGTGAAAAGCTAGAAGTGTTGGTGTGATTTGACTTTTAAAGCACAAATTGAATTTTGGTTCCCACACAAAAATGTCTAGGGCTGTTGAAAGGTCACTGCTGGCCATGTTTTAGACTACTGAGTTTGCAAAGCCCATTATCCAGCATGAGTCAAGCCCATCTTGTGTCTATAATACACAATAGCTGAAAGTGTGCCAGCTGAACCTCAGGAATTATCTTATTAGCTTACATATGGGAGTCATTATAAACAGAAGTACTGTTATTGTTCAAAGACTTTTATTGTTGCGGTAGATTGCGAGCCTGCCAAGTATCACAACAGGTGACTGCGCTCTTCAAAATAGGCTCTAATGTCAGCTAAAATGACTGGAAATCAAAAAGCCCTGCCTAAACCTGTTAGGGACCAACAGTCAGACAGGCAGGGCAACTGTTATCATCTGATAAATTATTCACCACAAACATGTCTGTTGTATCTGATGAACATGAGTTGCTCGACAGCCTGGATCCTTTTGAATGTTAAAGACACGACACAACTGACACTTTTTATATATGTGTAAATCACCCAGTCTTATCATGTCAACAGAGCAGTTTTACCCAGTGGGCTATTTCAGGTGTTTTTTAAAAATATATGAACCGCTAAAATACATGGTTCTCTTGCAGATATCTGTTGACAGTTAGAACAAACTGCTTAGCTAATCAATGTAGCAGCAATGGGTTTTGTGACAAAAATTTGCTAGCATTCATTTCAACTCCTTCATCAAAGAGCATTAACTTTTTTATTAACTTTTATACAACAGTTGCTTGCTTGTTTCTAGATAGGCTGTCAGTTTGTTTATTAGTGGTGGGATTTCTTAGTGACTTATTCTGCAAGTTACATTGTTATGCTAATAGGTGGTGACAAGTGATTTTATGTGTTAATAGGTATGATTGAGTCATTTAAATCATTCATTCAACCAAATCCTTCAAAAAGACAGATTCATTAAGAAACTAAATCACACTTTCTTTATCAGTGAGTCATTGAATCATTTTCTCAAAAACACAGAACGAAATTGTGTTGTAACAGTTACGCTGATAATTCCAAAAATACTAATACCATATAAACTAATTAGAGCTATTATGAAGTTAATGACAACAAGAACACAGATGGTTTTCAGAGCTCTGTAGTATTTGAGTGTTAAGTGTCAATGTCATTGAGTTTGATTATGAATAATATTATCCAAAGTATTCAAGCAGTAACTGTCACGTAATTAATAGCGCCAAAGAACTTCATGAAGCTATACAAAGAGGTTTAAAATTAATTGTTAAATATATCAATATATATCAAATATATATATTAAATATATCAAAACTTCATTTGGACATCTTTGAAGGTGATTTTCTCAATATTTTGATTGACTCCAAATTTTTTAATAGTTGTATCTCAGCCAAATACTGTCTTAACAAACTGTACATCTAACATACACTGACCAAAATTATAAACGCAACACTTTTGTTTTTGCCCCCATTTTTCATGAGCTGAACTCAAAGATGTAAGACTTTTTCTATGTACACAAAAGGCCTATTTCTCTCAAATATTGTGTAGAGAATCTTGCAACATGGGGCCGTGCATTACCATGCTGCAACATGAGGTGATGGTCTTGGATGAATGGCACAACAGTAGGCCTCAGGATCTCATCACGATATCTCGTTGACATCAGCAAACCACTCACCTACACGACGCCATACATGCTGTCTGCCATCTGCCCTGTACAGTGAAAAACGGGATTCATCCGTGAAGAGATCACCTCTCCAAAGTGCCAGACACCATCGAATGTGAGCATTTGCCCACTCTAGATGAACTGCAGTCAGGACGAGACCCCGATGAGGACGACAAGCATGCTTCCCTGAGACGGTTTCTGACAGTTTGTGCAGAAATTCTTTGGCTATGCAAACTGATTGTTGCAGCAGCTGTCCGGGTGGCTGGTCTCAGACGATCTTGGAGCTGAAGATGTTGGATGTGTTGGTCCTGGGCTGGTGTGGTTACACGTGGTCTGTGGTTGTGAGGCCGGTTGAATGTACTGCCAAATTCTCTGAAACACCTTTGGAGATGGCTTATGGTAGAGAAATGAACATTCAATTCACGGGCAACAGCTCTGGTGGACATTCCTGCAGTCAGCATGCCAATTGCACGCTCCCTCAAAACTTGCAACATCTGTGGCATTGTGCTGTGTGATAAAACTGCACATTTTAGAGTGGCCTTTTATTGTGGCCAGCCTAAGGCACACCTGTGCAATAATCATGCTGTCTAATCAACATCTTGATATGCCACACCTGTGAGGTGGAAGGATTATCTCGGCAAAGGAGAAGTGCTCACTAACACAGATTTAGACAGATTTGTGAACAATATTTGAGAGAAATAGGCCTTTTGTGTACATAGAAAAAGTCTTAGATCTTTGAGTTCAGCTCCTGAAAAATGGGTGCAAAAACAAAAGTGTTGCGTTTATAATTTTGGTCAGTGTATGAATCTCAATTTTAAAAAAAATTGACCCTTATGACTGGTTTTGTGGTCCAGGGTCACATATCTGCACAACAAGTACAACACATATGTAATTAGCACATAAAAAACAATCTGTGCTCGCGATTCCATACTTCATAATAAATCTAATTAAGTTATATGGTATCAATATTTGTGGATTTAAACACTTCTAACCTCACTTGCTGGAAATCTTTCATCTGTTTTAATTCCCAGCATTACACTTATCTTTAGGTCAAGTGCTTTACATTCTTGCTGACTTTACATTCTTGCTGAGGAATGTATTTCTTGCATTTAATTCATTCTTCAAATGTATAAATTCCTATTCATTTTCTATTCCATTACATCTGAACCCTGGCAATAATAAGTAGCAATCCATTTTACTGTTGATGAGATTTGAAATGCATCTCAAACTTGGGCTGATCCCAAATGAAATCATATTTAAAACTACGAACATGAAGAATGAACATTTTATAGTTCTGTCCAACAAAGCTTTGCCTTTCTGCTTAAACAGGGGTGCCCAACCCTGATTCTGGAGATCTATCTTCCTGCAGAGTTTAGTTCCAAGCCTGATCAAACACACCTGTCTATAATTATCAAGTGCTTCATGGATCCTAATTAGTTGGTTCAGTTGTGTTTGGTCAGGGTTGGAGCTGAACTTCGCATGAAGGTAGATCTCCAGGAACAGGGTTGAGCACCCCAGTGCTGAAACTTTGCTTCTGTGTAAAAAAGGCTTTGTGAATTACAGCAATGCACAAAATGACAGATTTTTTACAGTAGTCAGGGGGTTGCCTGAAGAACTAGTTGGCTAATTGGTCTTAAGGAAAGTTCTACTGTATATAATTAAGCTGGTTTTGGGCTTGAGATGGAGCTAGACAGAATGCAAAGGAAAGAAACAGAGCGCAAGAGGTCTGGAGATGCATTTCTAAAAGCACAACACAGCAAAATTTATTACATAATGGTCAAGGACCACAAAAATAAAAAAAATAAATAAACAAACAAACTAAAAAACTAAATCAAACTTACAAATTGCAGGCTCATTGGAAATCTGACTAAAACTTAAAACACGTTGCTCAAGATACATTTCACAGAACTTTTGAGATGATGCATCCACAAGAGGCGCTATCAGCAATATAATTTTTTTCTCCACTGCAGATGCTGGTGGAAAAAAACATTGAGTTACTGAGCAAAATGACTATGTCAGAAAAGCAATACATATGAAGAGGATTATGTAATGCAAACATTAAAGGATTAGTTCACGTCCAGAGTAAATATTTCCTGATTATTCACTCATACAAGATGTTTATGTCTTTCTTTTTTCAGTCAAAAAGAAATTTAGGTTTTTGAGGAAGACATTCCAGGATTTTTCTCCATATAGTGGACTTCAATGGGGATCAAAGGGTTGAAGGTCCAAATTGCAGTTTCAATGCAGCTTCAAAGGGCTCTACATGATCCCTGCCAAGGAATAAGAGTCTTATCTAGCAAATTTCTAAAAAACAATTACAATTTATATACTTTTTAACCACAAATGCTCTGGGATGGGCATCTGTCGGTACTTCCGCAATGTGTGAGGTCAAGCTAGTGTGAGACGAGCATTTGTGGTTAAAATATGTATAAATATTCATTTTTTTTAAAGAAAATGACCCATCATTTTGCTAGATAAGACGCTTACTCCTCAGCTGGGATCGTTTAGAGTCCTTTGAAACTGCAATTTGGACCTTCAACCCATCCCACTTAAGTCTACTATATGGAGAAAAATCTAAAAAAGTTTTTCTTAAAAACCTTAATTTTTTTTTGACTCTTGACTGAAGAAAAAAAGACATGAACATCTTGGATGACATGGGACTGAATAAATTATCAGGGAATTTTTATTCTGGAAGTGAACTAATGCTTTAAAATGCATTAGTTTACAAATAATGCACTGTGGTAAAACGTGTTTTGAGGTCAGAACAGTACTGTGCAAGGAACCACACAAAAATAAGTCTTTATCCATAGATAATCTGCATCTGTAATCATAATGTGTGGAAAGGAACAAAAATTGTTGGTATTTTATTGCCACCAGTGTGAAACTGCAGTGAGAAAGGTACTGTGCAGAGTCACATATTTCCAAAGAGCCTGGGTTGCCAAATTGACTAGATGGTTGTTAAATGACCGATCCTTAATGATTATTATGACAGAACACTTAAGTAACAATGGCAATTAAATAAGGTATTGATGTATTTTGTATATTTAAAACCCTGCTGATTACAGATTGCTCATGATTGCTTTGACATACCCTGACAGCCCGTACTGATAACATAATGACTCACACATCTTGTTAATTGCGATGAGATGTGTTCTTGTCAAGTACCAGTAGATGCTCGCAGCAGCTTTTTTAGTATGACTTTATGTTTATAATAAAACAAGTATTACTTTAGATAAAAGTTTACATTTAACTTCCAAATCAGTAGATATTTATTCTGTATAGTATTGTGATTTTACATTAATTAAATGCATTCATTTATTTCTTTCTTTCTTTCACGAAGAGTTAGTAGTCTCCTTAAATCTTTTTTGAGAAAAGTGTCAAATCTGGTCATAGAAATTAATTTACTTTGCAATTAGCTGGAAACGCAATCAAAGTTTGAGCAATACAATCAAGGAAATAAAACAACGGCTAATTTACCCAATGTTACTTGTGGAAAAACAAGTCTTAATTTCATTAACCTTTATGAAAACAACAGACTTGATGATTAACCTTTCTTTAAAGCAGCACATGAAAGGGAGCTAAAAACACAAAATTTATGTTAAGCAGAACTGACACAATTTGTCATGCCAGGAGTTGTACTCATCATTTTAATTTAGAAGATAGGAGGCAATTTCTCAACTTTAACATGAAATACTGTGTGGTATCCTTCACCTGGACGAGCTGGCAGTGCTGCACAGCTGTGAAATGAATGTGTGCTCTTGCATTACATGCAATCACAATGATTTGTGTACAAATCAATAATCAAAATGATGGCAGCAGGGCTCAGCCCCCAGTTGCCCCCCAGTAGCTCATATTTCTATTTGTCCTACCAATATTTTCACTTTTCCATTTTCCATTTGTCTTTATAATATATATTTGTTTTTCTGTACTATATGTATGTGTATGTGTGTGTGTGTGTGTTTGTGTATGTGTGTGTATTGTTTGCATATATATATATATATATATATATATATATATATATATAAGGGGTGTTTCCTTCGAGGAGGCAGGGGAGGCAGTGTTTCCTCAAAAAAACTGGATGAGAAAAAAAATTCACAATGCAAATATTACAAATTTGGACATTAAAAAGCATATAAATCTCTCGATTTTCTAAAGTAAAACTGTTTCATTTAACACCATTGTGTTAGGTTTCCCTTTTAAACAATTGCATTGTGTTATACTGACTTAAAACGGTTGTGTTTTGGTTTAACTCAATATTTTCATTTTGAAAGAACATGTTTTAATTAAGTAGGCCAAAGATAAAATGTTATGCTTGTTCAATTTACTTTAGTAAATTAAGTTAATCCAACATAGTTCTTTACAACCACTTTACTTGATTCATTTGAGTTGAGAGTACATAAATCATTTTACTTGTGTAACTAGGAAGTGGATTTCCCCTTCCCATCATCCTTTGCACAGGGCTGGATAAGGAGAGTAAATGTTTAATTAAAATGCTATTTTATGTATTTTTTATTAAGATGTTCAAATTGGGAGACTTGTTAATGTTTAATGCTCTTTTATGTTTGTATTTAAAACAGTTTTGTGGTATGTTAGTGTTTTGGGGGGTTACTATTGTGGTGAAGCATAGAGCATGTGCTTGGGCTGAGGACCTGCTAACATGAGTCAAAGTTGTTTTAATAATAAAATAAACAACTTCTTTGGGCATGCCGTGGATGTAACAAAGCCATTATATGGCTAATGCCTAACAAGTTGGTCAATGCCTAAGTTAAGTAAACTCTTTTTTGAGCATAGAAGTATTTCTGCCTAGTAATTTGTTTTCCAGTGAAATGTTTTAGTTTGAGTTCAACAAGCATAAAATAAATCACTTTAAAAACATATCAATTTCATTTAAACTATATTGGATCAAATTGAGTTGGCTCAACTCAATTACGTTTCATTGCATAAATTTGTTTTTTATGAGTTGGGGTTACACATATTTATTACATGGAAATCCTGCCCTCAATTAATTTGAGTTCATCCAATGAATTATTTTTTTGAGTGCAGGAGTCCGGGTCTCTCTCGCCTCCCCTGAGCCCATTGAGGGGAAAAAAATGCTCATTTCAAAACAATACTGCAAACAACTGATGTATGCATAATACAAATCATTTATATTATACTACAAATACCGACGACTGTGAATTATACAAACATTGTATAATGGCAACATGTTGCCATATGGTGCAAAACTTTCCTAATTTGTATCATTCTGACACTATCACGTAATTTAAAAAATGTACAGAGTCACAGTAATGTTCAATAAACAACACAAAGACAGGTTTTTAAGTTTGCAAGTCATTAAAAACACAGGTACAGTATATGAAACCTGACTCTTTTTATCAAAGTCAAGCACATTCTTCAAATACAGAAGGACACTGCAGAAAATGAAAAATTGAGCAGGAGCTGATTGCACAGATGGCGAGGCAATGAAATTTAAAAGTTTACAGCCATAAATGAGTCAGGTGGATGTGTCTGCTGGCACATCTAGCAGATGATATACAGGGCACCAGCACTTTCTTGTGGACGAAACTACATTTACCTGCACAATGCTCTGGTACAAACATCATTAGCCCAGAGACCTTTCTAGAAGCACGGCAGGGGATTGTGCACCTGCTACTGCTTGACAAACTCCCTCTCTGCCCGGGTGTTTGGTTTTAAGGGCACTGTGGTCCTCTGCCAGACCCAAGCAGCCAGAAAATTCAACTGCCAGCAGAAGTTTATGATTTGAGTCAAATATAAACACCTGCAAAAAGCCAGATTTGCCCAGGTTTTTCCGCATCAATATGAGAGCCAAGAGCATTTTTAGAGTATAAATGGCAACTTTGTCTTTGGAATCCAAAGCGTGACCGGTTTCTTAATGCCTGCGCTTTTGGCTTATCTACAAATAAAAATAACAGCAGCTTTGAGATCTTAAAAACCTAATCTTAACACTCAGATTTATACAGTCGTCTTGAATAAAGCAAAAAGGTTAACATGTCAACCTCATTCCAATATGCCAGTTCCGATAATGCTGTTGGCTCCTCAATTCAGATCAATAATATCTAACCCATTCCCAGAACAGTGCTGGGAGCTCTCCAAACATCAAAAGACCTTGACACAGGACTTGGGAAGTGGCTGACACTGCACGCACCTCAAGAACTTTGCTGAACCTTTAGAAATTAAATAAAGTATATAGAGTTGGAAGCATGCAATAAAAGACTGCGACTGTAAGTTACGGTAACCACACGCCTCCGCACGCATAGAAAAAGATTGTCTGCTCTACCATTTCTCGCCTGATATGAGGTCAATGCATCCTCTTAAGAGAGCATGCAATGACTGTTTCCGTATGTTTAAAGTTAATTAGTAACCCCAGCGGCGTATATAAAGTAGACTTTGGAGCATAGCTTTGACAGTATTCATTATACATACAAATAAAAGATTTTCATTTCATTTATGTTTCCAATGGCGCAAGATATGAGCTACTTTAAAGATCACTCAATGAAAGGAATATACCTTAAAGGAATAGCTCACCCACCCTCAGGCCATCCATGTAGATGAGTTTGTTTCTTCATCTAAACAGATTTGGAGAAATTTAGCATCGCTTGGTTTGCCAGTAGATCCTCTGCAGTGAATGGGTGCCGTCAGAAAGAGAGTCAAAACAGCTGATAAAAGCAATCCACACCACTCCAGTCCACCAATTATTGTTTTGTAATAAACAGATCCATCATTAAGACGTATGTGTGAAAACCAGTCTTAAGCAACACAGGTATATTTGTTGCAATAGCCAAAAATACATTGTATGGGTCAAAATGATCGATTTTTCTTTTATGCCAAAAATCATTAGGATATTAAGTAAAGATCATGTTCCATGAAGATATTTTGTAAATTTCCTACCATAAATATATCAAAACTTAAGTTTTGATTAGTAATATGCATTGCTAGGAACTTCATTTGGACAACTTTAAAGGCGATTTTCTCAGTTTCTCAGATTCCTGATTTTCAAAATGTATTTCAATATTGTCATATCCTAACAAACATACATCAATGGAAAGCTTACTTATTCAGCTTTCAGATGTTGTATAAATCTCAATTTAAAAAAAAGATCTTTATGACTGGTCTTGTGATCCAGGGTCACATTTAACTTTAAACTGTTGCTTCCAGCTATAACATCGGTCCTGCATTCATTCTCCAGTGAAAAAAATGGTTATGTATAAAAGGTAAACTGCTTTAATCATTTGTTTGGATTACTTGTGGATTATTGTGATGGTTTAACAGCTGTTTGAACTCTCATTCTGACGGCACCCATTTACTGCAGAGGATCCATTTGTGAGCAAGTAATGTAATGCTACATTTCTCTAAATCTGTTCAGATGTACAAACAAACTCATCTACATCTTGGACGGCCCGGGAGGGAAATACATTTTCATCTTATTTTCATTTTTGTGTGAACTATGCCTTAAAGTGGACACATTTTCTCTTGCACTTGAATATTTCAGATAGTTATGGCAAAGTAAATGTAATATGGATATTAATTCTGCTTCTTCTTGTAGAGAGAAGTCAGTTTTTCTTTTTTATAAAACAAAATACTAGCCTATTTGTACCCGAAAGCAGATTTCAGACTTTTAGACACTGAATTGTTTTTGTCTTTTATTTTTATGTTTATAGCTCGATCTAGTCAGTAGCTGGTTAAAACACCTTTAACTTCTTTCTTAAACATCTGTGTTTTTTCCACAAAGAAAATTGCTGCTACTAATTTGATGGTGCCTTCAGGAATGCAAATGGCACAAGTGACAAAAATACATGTATTGTGGGTGGAAAGAGCTTAAAGCAGGATGAGGTTTTAATTCATGCGAATTTCTGTGTCTTTTCTTTTTTTTAGATCATTTATCCTTTTGATTACAGGGAGAAAATGACTCTAATCTGTGTCGTATTACGGAATTAAAAATGTTCCTTTTAATGAGGCATGCTGTTTTGGTTATTTTTCAATAAAAATAATTTGACAGAAGAATAAAGGAGCCTGTCATTAATAGTCACACATGGCTGATCATTTCTATTATACCCCCCAATGACTAAAATAACTAATTTCATAAAAATAAACTGCACCAGTTCTGTCAAAACCAACTCCATCATCACATTAAGAAAAATAAGACTTCATAAGAACACAGTACATACATCAAGAGGTCCTACAACAGCACTAACCAGTCACTTTCTTTGCTCAGCATGCCAACTGTTACTCTTGTCCCCAAGTGGCCCACTGTGCATATGCAATCATCATATTTTCCCTGTATGAGAAACATTACACAGGGAATCACAGCCAAAGGATGCATATGCCATCTGTGACCACGCATGCAGCCTGACCTAATGACTCCTCTATTGTTCAGGTCCAGCGATCTCAGCTCAACTGTCTGTTGCGCAGCCAGACAGATATTTGACATTCCATTATCATTGAAATCAAGTTTGGCAGTCTTATGACTTCAGTGTCAAACACATTGATCATGCACTATTCATAATCTCCAACATGAATCCACTACAGAATTTAAGTGATTCTTCAAGTAGGAGAACTTTTTTGTTCACTTGGATGATTTTAAAGGTTATTTTCCCTAAATATTTGTGACACTGGGCCACAAAACCACGGTAGCACGGGTATATTTGTTGCAATATGGGTCAAAATTATACATTTTTATTTTATGCCAAAAGCCATTAAGATATTAAGTAAAGATCGTGTTCCATGAAGATATTCCTACCGTAAATATATCAAAACTTAATTTTTAATTAGTAATATGCATTGCTAAGAAGTTCATCTGGATAACTTCAAAGGCGATTTTCTTAATATTTTGATTTTTTTGCACCCTCAGATTTTCAAATAGTTGTATCGCAGCCAAATATTGTCCTAACAAACCATACATCAATGGAAAGCTTATTTATTCAGCTTTCAGATTATGTATGAATCTCAATTATTTAAAAAAAATTGACCCTTATGACTGGTTTTGTGGTCCAGGGTTGCATTTGTCATTTTGTAAAACAGATTAAAAAAGATTTAAACTTTTTTACTGTGCCAATGCTAATTTCTGAGATAGATCAGCCAAAATGTCTGCTTTGCACTTCATCATCATAAAAACTTTTTTTAAATACAAATAACATTTTCAGTTGATTTGATACTGATGTTTACGATTAGCATTTTCAAAATTGCTGCAGCTATTATGCGAAACATTTAGAAGAACAAAAAAGTTTTTCCATAAAGCTTTATATTTGGTTATGATGGTGTTAATGCAAATTGACAGGGAAGGTGTTCCTCCGGGTCCAGAAAGAAAGAAAGAAAGAAAGAAAGAAACTGTCATTACCAACCTAGTTCATGTTTAACAATTAATTTCTTTTTAACAGTAAACCTTCACAATTGATGGCTAGCTACATAACTTGTGCTAGCATGTTCAAGGCTTATCCAACTTTCTTTCTAAAAAACGAGTAAAAACAATTACAATCACACATAACATCAAAACATCACCCCATACAATACATTACACCAAAATTCGCTTGAAATCTGATTAAGGCCATGATCAGATATTTATTCCAGCCAGGGAAGCTTGCACACTTTGACAGATCAAGTAGTCAAAAGTGCCTCTAAATGAAGACTCACCCATATATCAGAATCCATAAGTGTTTATATGAAGCTGCTGTGTCACATTCAAAGCCCATCAGGCGCAAATACGTTTTTCTTACCTTGTGTGACCGCTCTCAACACGTGGACTTGCATGCAGAAAAACGCCCACCAACTCCAAGTGCACAATGCAAACTTTCTCTTTCCATTCCCGCTGACGGAACAACGCGTAAAAATCTTGGAAGAAGTGCTCTTAGGATCACACATGATGGCATTCTCGTCCACACATGCGACAAGAAGTGCTGTTGAGTAAGTACGCGCCGTGGCTTTACGGGAACCGTCGCCTCCTGAGTAAACACTGTCCTCCTCCACTGCCGTGTTGTGTCTCCCAGGTCTGTGTGCTTTAGGTTGTCTCACTGTGGGATCAGATCCACCGGCGTCCATTCCGCGCTCCGTTCCGCAAGTTTAACTCTTATTACCGAGAACTGACAGTTAGAACACGTACATTCCGTCCAGTCGAAAGTTCCCGGTGATGTCGGCAAATAATGTGCTTTTCATTAACAGTTAAATGCAGCTACTGCAAGTGATGCCCGCGAAAGTGCGCGATCACTGCGCACACGTCATTATGGGTTTATGGATATACTGAGTCTGGCGGTAATTACATTTATGCATTACACTGATGACACCACACTGATTCACTTTACGGAATCCAGTCAGCCTTTTTTTTATTTCTCCTCCCGTAAACAGTATTTAGCCCACTTTAAAAGCACACTCACTTAATATATCCCCAAAGTGCGTGAAGATCCGCTCTTACTTTGCAGGTCCAGTGTTGCGATCCTGCTGTTATTTCAACATGTTGCAAACCACATCTGACTGATGTACACTAACTATCGGTAAGAATCCAGACGGTTGCATGCAGCCACGTAAACCAAGTCAAACTGTGATAAGCCCCTCTCTTAAATTCACCGGCAGTGCCTGATGAAACGTCGCAGCGACTATGATTATAAACGCGAATCAGTAAATAGGTGTCGCAAGGTATCCCAGGTGCTCCGGCGCACTTTTGAGCAGCTAAAGCAACAAGCGGCTGTTCGTTGTGTACGTGCGAGCAGAGCTCCGGCTCACAGCGAACTGAAGCGAGTGAAATGTAGTGTACAGGTCCAGCGCACTTACAGCAACTTCCATTGAGAGCTGCAGCCGCTCTCTCTCTCACTCACTCACCTCCGCCCCGCTAAAGACTCATTGGCTGCTGCTGCTGGAGGCAATACTTTATACAGTCCTTCAGAGAGATTCAAGTATTGCAGCACTGCTGTATGTTTGTTTATATATTACGGGTGCTAATTATACAAGGTTCTTATCGCCCTAAATGTAGCTTAGAGGATATCAAAACAAATTGTTGTGAGTGAGAGGCGTTACAAGTATACATTTAATTATAAATAGTACAAAAGGAACATTTCTGTAGCGTTTTAAACATAGCATATCAGCATATCGGACCTGATGCTAGTCAGACGTTTGTAAAAATAGCTAGCGTTCGCCTGAGGTAAACAAGTTGGTCGACCACAAAATTATAGTCAAAACATTATTTGTTACAGATTCACGCGTATTTATAAAGGAAGGAAAACTGAAATTAACTTGTAAAAAGTCGTAGCCTAGATATGGCAACGTTATGGCTGGCAAGAGACAAAACTGAACAGATTGAGGCTCAGGAAATATCTTTAAAAAAATCAGTTGACCACCTGCTTGTCACTGCATATCAAAAACCTGGTTTACATACAAAAATATACTCATATTAAAACAAACGAGAAGACAAAATATAACTACAAATACAGTATAGGCTATATAGCTAGATAATAACACAATTAGCATATTACAGTAGGTTATACAATCATTTTTGAAGTATCATTTCTGGTCTAGAAATCACTCTGGAAAGTAATAACTGAGTTTTGACATTTTATAGCTTGTAGTAATCATTGTGCCTTCACAAAGTGAAATTAAATATAAATATTATGAATGCTTGCTGTCTTGACTAAAGTTATCACATTAATATATTATTGTTCTAAATTAGCTTCTTATTACACAGTAATTCAAATTTTTAAGGACTTTATTGTAAAGTGTCTCTTAAAGGGATAGTTCACTCAAAAAGGAAAATTCTGTCATCAATTATTCACCCTTGTGTCGTTCCAGACCTGTAAGATCTTTGTTCATCTTTGTAACACAAATTAAGATATTTTTTATGAAATCTGTGAGCTTTCTGATCCTGCATAGACAGCAACGCAACTGATGCGTTCAAAGCCCAGAAAGGTAGGAGAATACTTTTTGTGTGCAAAGAAACAACTTTTAGAAGAACAACTTTTATTCAAACGTTTCTTCTCTTTCGTTAGTCTTTGACACTCACCCACAAGAGTACCAAGACACATGTGTGTATGTCGTGAATGCACATTGAAGATGAAAGAGTAGAAATTGTTGACTAAAGTTGTTATTTATTTATTTATTTTACTACCACTGTCCTTACTTCCTTTGTGGGCCTTGAACGTGGTAGTTGCATTCCTTTCTATGCAGGGTCAGAAAACTCTCGGATTTCATCAAAAATATCTTAATTTGTGTTCCGAAAATGAACAAAGGTTGTACAGGTTTGGAACAACATGAGGGTGAATAATTCATAACAGAATTTTGGGTGAACTATCACTTTAATCTTGATATTGCTCATTAAGTTAGTAAAACAAAAGCTCCTAGTATATGAAATAGGATGAGTTGTAATGTCCTTACAACTCACCTCTCTCATTCACAGTTGTCTGTTGTTCTGTCCTCTATCATCAGATCAAGTCATCTCACACATTTCCTGGTTGTTTATGTTAATTAGCATAACTCAGGCTATGTAAATATGTGTGAATCAGCTTTCTGTTCTACAGAGATAAATAGCTTGGCTTAGCCTTGATGTCAGAAACAAGAAAATTGACCCGAAAGGGCAAAAAGTTGCATGTCTTTCCAAGTGAATGATTCCAATAAATAGTTTGAGCTCTTAGAGTTCATATGTTCCACTTTATGAACAGTAGGATATTGCAGGGATTTTATCAAACTTCTAACCCTGTAAGTATAAAACGTTCGGTGTTAACTTGTGTTCTCTTAAAAATAAAGGCTCTTTTGCTTCAGTAAAGAACCTTTTCATTGAACAAAAGGTTCTTTATAGCAAAAGGTTCTTTAGATTTAGATTTTAGATTTAGATGTTCTTCAAACTAGGAAAAAATGATTCTTTTAAGAACTGCAAAAGGTTCTTTGGAGAACCCAAAAATGGTTCTTTCATGACATGAACTATTTTAGAGAACACAGTGCACTCGATGCATCAGTGGTTCCATGAAGAACCTTGAACATCCATGGAACCTTTCAAATGCAGAAAAGGTTCTTTAGATTTTAAAATGTTCTTCAAAATAGGTCTTTTAAGAACTGTTCACTGAAAAGCTCTTTGGGGAACCAACAATGGTCCTTCTATGGCATCGCTGCAAAAACACCCTTTTGAAACCTTTATTTTTAAGAGTGTAATATCGTAATGCTTACATTTTCACCAAACCCTTTAGCATTAGAAACCCAAACCTTTAGCTTGACGCTTTGTAATTAAGACTTTAAATGCCACATATAATCCACCTGAATGTCTCATTGAGTCTAGACGCTACCTGCGGTCTTTAATTGCTCAGGCCAGTGTAATAATTCATTCAGCGACTGATATTTATGAGACAAAGAAAGAAAAGGAGAAACAAATAGCTTAGAAAATGCCTTTGTCATCACAGCAGGAAACAGTCGGCTTCATGAATGCAGATTTTGTTCTATTAAATAATCAGCGCCGACTTCATCATACCAAACAAGCAGTCCTTTCATCTCATCTATGTTAACAAATTTGAGCAGGAATGTTTATGTCAATGTATTCTTGTAAATGAAGTACTCAGTGTTTACCTGAGTTGTAACCGTCAAAGCCAAGAGGATGTTTGATAAGGCTGCTGAGTCACATGACGTCTGGGTTATTTATCACCTCATCGGCGTGATCCATGTGATTCATCAGCTTGAGAGATTTTTCATAATCAAAGAGGCCCGTGATGGTTTTTAGACAGCCGACACGATTATTGCGTGTTAGTCGCCTCGCCCGACTGAAGGTGCGTGTTGTTTTCGCGCTCAGCTGTTTCGTGTTTCTGATAAGAGATGATGCATATGGCGAGCCGCTCGGCGTAAATGCCTCTGCATCTGTTTATTTCAGAGCCCTGTCTGCGTGGCAAACAGCGCTGAGACAAAGCCAGCAACAGCAGGGCCTGTTTATTTCATGCCTTTCAGATCCAGGTCCTGTTTCCTGTCAATAAATAGTTAGTGTAAACTGTTTGTCTGAAAACGGCCCGTCTCATATGCTGAAAATGGGTTATTTCTGCACTTGTGTGGCCTTGAGATCACTCCAATCCCACGTTTCCTCAAGCCTGTCACAGCCCATCCCCTGCTGGCCACGTTCATGGTTATATCTCAATGAGCAGGGCTTTGACTCAAAGCAAACTGGGCTACCTTTCTTCACTGGCGTCCAATAAATCATTTCTTCCTCTTATCTAAGGCAGGACCACAAGGACCGTGCAATCGGATGAAAAGGAGACGTCAACCCTGTAGTGCAAGTGTGGCCATGGGGTTTGTTGTCGCCATGCTGGGGGGGGTCGAGGTGCTGGATATCAGAGAGATGAGATAATACGTGGCTTAAGAAGTCATGCTCCTTAAGTGAAGTACCTCAGCCCCCTGTCAGATACAGATCAATGCCCCTACCAAATATCTGTGCAAATGTATCTTCTTGGGATGATAAATGACTTATCGTCATGGCAATAAATGTTCTCCTCTGCTGGAAGAAAGATAGGCTCTCTGGATAGATTCCAGAGCATATTTATCTATTTCTGCTTAAAATGTGCAAGTGACATTTATGATTGGTTCTTCAAGTGCCTGAGGGTTCAATGGAGAGTTCACCAAAAAAAGGAAAATTCAGTCTTCATTTACTCATCCTCATGTTGTTCCGAACACGTATGACTGACTTTCTTTTGTGGAACATTAAAGGCGATGTTTTGAAGAAAGTTCATGCTGCCTTTTTCCATGCAGTGAAAGTGAATGGTGACCATAAAGCCCAAGTACACTTTGTTTTTGCAGACTTTCAAACAACAATGAACTGACTTGAACTGAAAAATGATTGTTAACTATTGTCCTCCTATATTATCAACACACTATATTTCTGTTTCACACTGTAAAGCTGCTTTGACACAATCTGTATAGAGTGTTTTAATGACACGTCATCAGTCGGCCATATTGGCGGCCGAACGGAACTGAACGGAACTTGCATATTTTGCTGATTATTGCTGCTGTAAATGGTCAATTATTGTCATGTTTTGGGTTGTATGAATCATCAGACCAGGAAAAACAAGTGAAGTGGCACATAAGCACTAGAAAGCTTCATCTTTGTCTAGTTTCTTGTGTATTTTTCTCCAGAAGTCATGACTGATAAAAATCTCTTGTACTCTTTTAAACTAAAATAGCGGATCTCTCATAACCTCCTCACAAAAGCGCTTGTGAATGTGTGCGTCTGTTGTTGTTGCAGTCTCCGTTATCTTGTTGTTGTTGTTCCGTCTCTTTAGTTTCATTTTGTATTATGAAATAATGGCCTGGGCCGCTGTTGCCAGGGTTGCCAGGTATTTACAACAAAATTCACTCAACTGCTACTCAAAACTAGCCCAAAAGGCTAGTAAAAATCGCTTTCCGGGGGGTAAAACACACTTTTTCTGGCGTGGTTCCCTTGGTAAAATTTGTATTCCACCACAGACATGAAAAAAAACCCTGCGTCAACAGTGTTAAAGTATCAAAGTTCCACTGGAAAATTTGCTGACCGTGTGGAACAACTGATTAATGCAAAACCGATGTGCATGTCCGATCTGCACAATTGGATGGTGTGCGTACAGTATGCACATACTATTCTGGTGACACTGTACGCGAACCTTCGCGTACCTGGAAAAACCATTTTAAGACATAATTTAGTTTGTCAATATTACTAATCTGAAATATTTAGATTTATGTTTTTTTTTTTCCACTTTCATTTCATGGAAAAGGGCAGCATGAACTTTTAGATAAGGTTTTGATAGATAAATGTAACACAGCTTGGATATTCTGCTGAACTTTTCATGTAGGCCATAAGAACTAAATGTTATACAGGTTTGGAACGATTTGGGATTTGTATTTGGGAATAAATCGTAACATAATCATGTTGTGGAAATGAGAGATGCTGATTTTTCCATTCATGTAAAAGCTGTCAATATAACTGACATAATACTGGTTTTGAAGCCATTTTAAAGCAATAGCTTTCTCTGAGTAACATATGTGACCCTGGACTACAAAACCTTACATCTTAAGTAGGACAGGTATATTTGTAGCAACAGCCAAAAATACATTGTATGGGTCAAAATGATTAATTTTTCTTTTATGAAAAAAATCATTAGGATATTAAGTAAAGATCATGTTCCATGAAGATATTTTGTAAATTTCCTACTGTAAATATATCAAAACTTAATTTTTGATTAGTAATATGCATTGCTAAGAACTTAATTTGGACAACTTTAAAGGTGATTTTTTTAATACTTTGATTTTTTTTAGTACCCTCAGATTCCAGTTGTATCTTGGCCAAATATCCTATCCTAACAAACCAGGGAAAGCTTATTTATTCAGCTATCAGATGATGTATAAATCTCAATTTCAAAAAAATTAGGTCACATACACTGTATAATTACATATGTATATGTAATTAAATACATGTATGTACATACATACACTTTTAAAAGAGTTCATATTGTCACACTTAAATTATGTTTTTTTTTCTTTCTTGGTCACCATCTACTTCCTTCAAAACATCTCCTTTTGTATTCCACAGAAAAGAGTAAATCGTATGGATTTGGAACAGCATGAATATATATATATATATATATATGTCTTTGTGTGTTTGACATAAAAAATAAAACCACACAGGTTTAGAACGACATGAGGTGGAATAAATGATGACAGATTTGTCATTTTTAGGTGAGCTATCTCTTTAAGAGGAAAAGTATCACTTTTTTAAGTAAATGATGTGCCTTGCACTGCCTTAAGCTAAAAGGGTTTGCGCATATTTTCTTATTTTGTCACACAATCATCATGCAAGAATGATGTCCTATGGGAGCAATCTTTCAGGCAACCAAAAATTGCAATGCTTTGTTGTATCTGTTTTGTTTGAAGCACACTAGGAACTCTAAACAAGTATTGCATTCGTCTGTTGCTTCTATTACTCATTACGAGGCCTGACTGACTGTCTCCTTGCCAACACTCAGTGTGGCTCATAACAGACCAAGCAGATGCAGAGAATCCTTCATCCTGCAAGAGGAAGACACTGCTGCGAGCTACAGCATCTGGATGGTAGTACAAACTTCTGCATAGCGTGGCTAACACATATTGGTTATTGAATAATTACTTTATGCAAATGTGTGTGGGTGCATCTGACACCTTATATGAATGACCCTGAAAAACTGAGGCGATTATAACCATCTGACTGAGCCTAGATGCCACTGAACATACAGTGAGGTTAAAACGTGTGGGTGCTGTTTGGTGTGTTATCATTAAGTCGGAGTGTACAGCATGTACTGTATGTGTGGGAGTGAGTACAGCAGACTGTCATGCCATAAAATGCTATATCAATAAAAGCTTGTGCTGACGGTGAACCAGATGCAGAAAACTAATGAGTCTTTAAGCATGTTTAACAAGATTAAGCATAAGCAGATACAAAAAGTGAAAAATACCATCCGTGAGATTCAACACTCTACATTTAAGCACAAATGCAACATGGAGACACTTTATATGCAACGTCTGCTATCAAATGTGATCTTCACATAAATCTTCGCACCCTAAGCTAACCTGCGATAGTGCCCTAACGAGCCACTGCGGTGTTGTGCGGACTGAAGCACGGCACCACACTGCCCCCTTTGGCACAGCGAAGGAACTGCATGTATATTCATGTGAATGGAGAGCCGTGCGGAGAACAGCGTGTTCTCTGATGGAGGTCTTTTATTTCTTAAACTACAGTCTTTTGAAGTATTTATGTACTTGGGGCATTCAGTTTTTATAATGAAAAGATTTGAATGGCCTTTTTCCCCTTTTTTGTTAGATGAAGGCAACATTAATACGTTTGGACACTTACTATTCTTCATTTTTTTTTATTTTACTTCTTTTCAAATGCTTTTTATAGATTTTTTTGCAACACTATTACATTTAAACTATGATTATCTATACAAAGAATGAAAGAAACCATTTAATATTCATAATATAAACATTTTGTGCATAAATTTCATATTTTTTCAAGATTGATAACTTAACACACAAAAATAAATATACAATACGAATTTTCTTGTTTTTGTCACTTTTGTCTTAAACACAATAACAAATGCATAAAGCAGATTTTCATTTATACATAAGCTGTGAGTTTGTCAAACTATATTATTTAATTATCTTTATCGATACTGTAAAAAAATCCATTATTATAATTAAATAAAACAAAGATATTTACAATATTGGTAACACTTTACAATAATGTGTCATTTGTTAACATTAATGTATTAACTAATATGAATGAACAATAAGCAATACATTTATTGCATTATTTATTCATCTTTGTGTCATTTATTGAAGTACTGCTCATTCTTAGTTCATGTTAACTAATGTACCTTACTGCAAAGTGTTACCAAAATATTAATATTATTTCAGTTTTTCTTCAAAAAGTCATGTTTAACTCACTGTGTTACTTGCTATTATTTGTAATTGTTTGTGGAAATATACTTGAAATTTCTGAGTGAGTTGTTTCTATGATATTAATTAATTAATTAAATTATTTATTTATTTTTATTCTGCGTGAGCTGGGTCATTCTACAGAAATGTCCATTTTTGGTATGGCAAGTTGTCTTAAAATTAATTTCTTTTTCTAACATTTAAACTTAGACCACAGTATTAGATTACCTTTTGACTTTATGAATACATATAAATAACAGCTTAATGATTTTTTTGGGGTGCAATTATTTAAAGACCACATGTACCTTTATTTATTTATTTTGACACTGGTGTTACCTTCCTTGGCAATTTTAAAGGTTTTTATGAAATATTATTTCTCAATTTTTTTTCAGCACGTCGTCAGAGTTACAGAAAAATAACAAAAAATGCCAGAAATACTGAGATTATGGTTTATTTAATCTGACAGAAAAAAAAACCCCACAGTAACGCCAGTGACATACATAAGACCTAATATCCTGATCTTTACTGTTGTTACACATATAGAAGGTAACACCAGTGACAGTTACACCGGTGACAATTTTCATGAAAAATGTATTTTACAAAATGACTGCTGCAAGGTATCAAACCACATGTTGTCAATCATAGTATACTCATTAAATTAAGTAGTTAATCCATTTGTATTCTAGTTTTTACAATTCCCTAACAATAAAGTAGGTCACACCAATGACTTCAACTAAAAGCTTCATATGAAATCATAAGATAAATGAGAACATTTCTGATAACTGAAAAGAGACTGGATTTAACATGGGCCTTTTTTCATAGATCTTTAGGAAATAGGAAGAAGGAAGTCAAGTGATGTTATCAGTGTGATTTTTATTTCAAAATAAATGATTTTCCTTAAACGGTAACACCAGTGACACAACTTCAGGGGACCACTGCTTTTATTTTATAACATTTATTCAGCATTTAGTTTTTTTAATGCCATTTACAGCATACATTTGATAGTTATGAATACATTATTGTATTTTAAATGGTAGAAAAACCTGTTTTTGACCTCCAAATAAAGCACTCTCCCTCTGTACGTGGCTGTGGGCACAAGCAGTTTTGTGCTGCTTGGAATTCTATATAATTAATTTAAATGCCACATTAATGGCTCAAGAAGGTGTAATTGTTCAAATAACATGTTGTTTCATTTTAAAATATAAAGAAATTGTAACCCTAAAGTGTTTTTCAAGTGTAATATTTCTGTAAAGGCTAGGGACAGAAAAATGGACATTTCCATAGGATGACCCAGCTATGAAGTTACTTGTAGCATGAAAAAAGATGTTTATTCGAAACATGTCAAATCTAATTTCTACCTCAAAATGCTATAGCACTCAATACATAAAGCAGGATGTGATGGAAATGACACTTTTCATGGCGTTAGTTGAGGAAATACTCAAATATATAATGTAATGCACTAGTCTGTAAGATCTGTAAGAGTAGTGTTAGTTAGCAATGCTAGTCAGGTAGTTCTGATATGTGTTTTCTTCATTTCTTTGTATATTTATTAGCTCTCTCCTCTGATAAAGTTGCAGTCTGTTAGTGTTTACTGATTGCATGGCTTTTCCTTTTATCTGCTGGTCCCTTATGAATACGTTCAGAAAAAGTGTACATTTAAATTCAACTTCATTCACTGAAGGCTCCTAGGGACCCCTCTGAACTCATTTTCAGTTCCGAATAAGTGAACAAGCACTGGAAAAAAATTCTTGTTGGTTTACTCGGCTGTGGAGTCTTGTTATGCCTCACCGACCTAACGGAGGTCACACAGGATGTCTCGCTATGATAAAATGAATCCGCCCATTCCAATCCATGCACAATCTCCCTGTATGATTAGACATGAACTGTTGCTTCAACAAAGGCCATGAACCAAATCACAGGGGGCAACAGGCTGGCGGCCCACTTTGCAAGTTCCGTGGAAGCTTGTGCACGTTTGATGAGCGCAAGTCTGAGTGACCTGAATGTTGCCGCTGGGACACACAAAAGTCACCCTGATAGTTTCATTTACCTCTGATAAAATTTATCAGCTCCACATTTCAGTTAGCTGTCCTGGGGTTTAGGAGTTATCAGGGAAGGCACTTGAAAATGTAATTAATTCAGCAAAGCATGCCCCCAAATAACATTTGACCTGAAATCGCAGCAGGAAATATGTGTCCCCTGCTGTCACTTCACCGTGCCTGTCTTCATTGTGTTATTGTGTACAAGTTCAGTCCTTCAAACATGAAATGCATGAACAATGAATCTGTCACGCTGTCCTGTTTCTTCCACCACACAAAACAGTTGGCAGACTAGATCTAATATGTTTTTGATGATCAAAATGTATGTGTTGTAATCACAGGTTAAAGGCATATTTAATTTTGAGTTATAGTACGGGTCGTTGAATGCTTGATTCTGATTGGCCGACGAACATTCTGAAGGTATGCATTATTTTCAAGGAAACTCACGGCGAACGTAGTTCCAGGCAGCTCTTGACCGCATTACATGTCTATATCACTTCGCCACATGATTTCAGTTACTCAAAGGTCCTTACAGCCTCAAACAGCAAATTAACCAAAACCCACAACGACACTGCCCAAATAAATAAATACAGTAAACAGTAGGATAAAAACAACCGATTATTTCCATGGTTTTCCAACAAAATTACGTTTTATCATGTATCCACCTTATTTTTCCCATAAGAGTGGGTGCTGTCATTTGTAAATTCTTTTGTGTCTGGCTTCCTGTCTCATCCACTTCCAGCTATTTTTAGCTGCACAAAAAGCTCGTTTTGCTGCTTGATATTGCAAACTGGTGTGTCTTACCATATTATTTTAATGTATTATCTTAATTATGAACACACTGGTTTGTACTGTTTTACCGTTTATTGCACTTCGATATTCTTCTCGTTATTTCCCTATGGCGGATTATGAACCGGACGTCTAACACATTACCAAAAAACATGAACTTAAAGTTTCACAGCAGAGACACTGCTGCTGATCACTTTTGAGAGATGCACAGACTCAGAGAAGTAATTTACGAGCTTAATCTCTCTCTCTCTGTCTCTTTCTCTCTTTCTTTCCGTCTGTCTGTCTGTCTGCCTAAACTTCATTATTAACTGCATCACCCTGCTATCAATGGCTGAAGCGTAGTTACTAGGTCTAAAATGACGTTTTGGAATTAGCAACGGAGGGGTTGGATGAGCTGCGTAAAAAATTAATCCTACTCACAATTTTGTTTTAAGGACAAAACCCGTACGAATGCTTTGAAATATATAATCTGATCGATGTCTTGAGGTGTGGTAACCTTAGTATAAGCGGAATGATCGACTTGGGTCCGTTAAATTCTTCGAAAAGCGCTTTGAGTCATGGCCGCATCACCACCTTGGGTGTGGATTATTTTCTTACAATTCCTTACTTTAAGGAACACTTCACTTTTATGAAAATAGGCTCACTGTCCAACTTTTAGCATAGCTTAGCCAGTGTTCGAATTGAGGGGGGGGAGGGGGGCTGGGGAGCTCCCATAAGCATTAAGGGACCCCCCATAACACCCAAAAAAAAATATACTTGGGGGGGTCCCCTATTTTTTCAATGAAATATAATACTTATAAAACTAGTGCAAATTAAATTAAAAAAATTCGACTGCTGTATTAAATTTAGACCTGCTCACGTTAATGTTTTATTTTTACGCGTTTTTACAGCGTTGCGCATTATAACCAATCACACAGGACTCTGTTGAGTTTAGAATGCAGTGGTCAGTCAGAGGCGTTCAGAATAGTCATTGCTGAAACCTGGAGTTTTGTTCAGACTGAACTCGCGAATTCCCTCATCATAAACAACAAAGTGCAGATGGACGAACTATGTAAGTAATACGTATTTATCATACAGTGTATGGACAGCTTCATTGATTATAAGAGGAGTTACGAGTGCTAGACTGACTGTGCTCATTTAGAGTGCGTTCTTTCGCTGCATGATTCAGTCTAATAAAATGCATTTTCCCAAAATTCAGGATATGGGGGCAGAAAATGTATATATATATAATTTAATCAGTATCAGACGAAGGGTGCATTTTTTGTTTGTTTGTTTTTTTTTGTTAGGGGGACCCCCCAAGAGCTTTGACACAATTCGAGCACTGAGTTTAGCATAGATCACTGAATCTTATTAGACCGTTAGCCAGGGGCGTTTCTAGGATTTGAAAACATCAGGGGCTGGTGGCAAAACATCAGGGGCTAGTAGTGGTGGATGGGAGCTTACATCATAATTACGTAAGATTTTGTTAGACACAGGTGGGTGAACCTGGATCCTTCTAGGGAGGTCTGGGGGGCATTCCCCCCAGGAGAAAATTGGATATATTTTAAAGTTAAATTCATTAATCTGGTGCACTTTGAGAGTTCAAAAATAAGAGCTATAAGTTAACCCATGTTTTTTTTTTTTTTTTCTGTTTTAATTTTTCTGGACTCCTTTTTAATGGCTAAATTTCATTTTATTAATCAAAAAACATGTCTAATTAATTAAAACAATGAAACGTATACAATTTAACTATTAAGTGTTTTATTTTTTCTCACCTCGTATTTTATTGTTACCAGATTTGTTTTAGCATGTCTATTTATTTAAATGCATAAAACAACTTTTATTTATTTCTACAACAGCCTTATGAAATGATGTGTTGTGTATTTAAATTTTTCTGGTTAAGAAATAAAGGCATAAAATATTAATTTATCTTTTAATTCATGAAGACTAAATTTTATTTTTGGCAAATAAAGGGGATGCACTAATAAAATTTAAAAGATGGAAGAAATATTGTGTAACAAAGTTTTATTAATTTTTCAGCAGCAGTAGTACTGTACCCACTAAACATTGGACGTCGGATAGACGTGCAGATCATGTCTATATTGGGTCCGTCGGTCCATGACCAATTATGGACATCTATTCGACGTCCAAACTAGGTCCACTATTTGGACGTCTATCCATTACCCAACTTGGACGTCATTTGGACGTCTATGGCAGTTGCAGTAAATGTGTTTTACAAAATAGAGCCTATCAACATGATTATATATATGAATACAGATTATTTATAAACAAACAAGATTTATTATCTGTATTACTATTTATTTATTTGGTAGCCCATATGTTTTTAGAAAACAACCCCATCAATGGACGGAAATTGGACGTCCAAAAATGACATGGAAAAGACGTCACTACGACGTCACATTGGGCAGTGGGTAGGTACATACGTTCGAATGAAAGTAATGTATTTCTGCCACAATGATACAAGCTAAACCGAACTTTTATTTTGACGGTTTTCCGTAAAATACCTTTACATTTCTGTGAGTATATGACCCTCGTTTACTCAAATGAAACAGTGAACTGCTCACTAAGTATTCTCAGAGCAGTTCTGGAGATGTTGTCCATGTATTTTTTTTAATGGCAGACGCTGAAATCACCGGGAGCGTCACGCGCGCTTGTGTGTAGTAAAGGAAACTGCGCCTGCGTCTTCACCATTCATTCATAAAGACACGCAGAACATGCAGGATTCATATTTAGATTGTATTTTGCGGCGTAATATTCATAGATACTAGTCGCGATTTGTTTAAAGTGTAGTGACCGACCTATGATTAATTCATTCAAACTATGACAAATTCCGTGAATTCCTCGGAAATCATACGGCGATACAAAACATTTGGGGCTAAAGAGAAATGTTTCGGGGCTCGAGCCCCTAATGTTTAGCCCTAACGACGCCCCTGCCGTTAGCATCTCACTCAAAAATGACCATATATAATGACAGTATTTTTCCTATTTAAAACTTGACTCTTCTGTAGTTACATTGTGTACTAAGACTGAAAATGAACTGAAAATGAAACGCTGCGATTTTCTAGGCTAAAATCGCTATTTCATTCCGGCAAAGAACTTTGCTGCCGTACCATGGGTGCAGCAAACAAGACAAGAGAGCGCCTGAAAGTGACCGGCACTAAGTTTGTGTAGATGCAGAGTTGCAGCCGGCAGAGTTGACGGCTGTGTAATATCATTGCGCCTGCTGCACCCATGGTACGGCAGCAAAATTTCTTGATTATTACGCCGAAATGAGAGTATAGTTCCTAGCCACATCGACCTAGAAAATCACAACTTTTCATTTTTCACCCGTCTTTGTACACGATGTAACTACAGAAGAGTCAAGTTTTAAATAGGAAAAATATTAAAACTCATTTTTGAGCAAGATGCTAACGGTCTAATCGGATTCAGCGATCTATGCTAAGCTATGCTAAAAGTGCTACCACCAGACCCGGAGATCGGCTGAATGGATTCAGAAACGGTAAAACTCAACTGTTTAACTCTAGGGGAGTTGGACAATGAGCCTATTTTCAAAAAAGTGGAGTGTTCCTTTAAGCAATATTGTTAGCCATGATGTCCTGCTTCAAAATAGTGCTAACCCAAAACTGAGGAGTGAAACACTACAGTACTGAATGTTACTGCTGGTTGTTTAGCATCAGACAATCAATCATAAACTAAAAAATGCTGCCTTCATTAAATATTCATACACGTCGTACAGACACAGACATTTTCAGAGGCTGTTTTTAGTTTCAGTGGCGTAGAGAAGCAGTTAAAAATGTCAGAAGGGATGGCGATTGCATTAACTTGAGTGATGAAGAATATTACTTTAATTGTAAGATAATAAGAGCAGATTTACATTGCACAGATAGACAGCTAAAAAAAACTATGCTTGTGTTGCATGCTGTATTTGTCCAGGGAGGCCTGGAAAAAGCTACCCTTGTGACAATGGCATACTTTTAAAAAAAGTAGGCTAGTTATTATGGAAATAATATACTTTAAAAGAATATACTTAAGTGTGAAATGAATGTGATGTTTTTGGACACTTAATTGCCTGTTAAAGGAATTATTCAACCAAAAATAAAAATTTGCTGAAAATGTACTCACCCTCAGGCTTTCCAAGATGTAGATGAGTGTTTCATCATAAACAGATGTGGAGCAATTTAGCATAACATTTGCTCACCAATGGATCCTCTGCAGCAAATGGGTGTCGTCAGAATGAGGGTCAAAACAGCTGATAAAAACATTACAGTAATTCACAAGTAATCCACACGACTCCAGTCCATCAATTAATGTCTTGAAAAAGTAAAAAGCTGTATCTTTGTAACAAATCAAACATTATGACATTCACTTCAGATTAAAATACATTGCTTTCTCCAGAGAAGTAGTCTTGTCTGAACCAGATGGGAAATATGCAAAAATCGAGCACTTATAAGTGAAAACAGTTCATAACAGTTCTGAACAAATATATTGGTGGATTTTGATGCGAGAGAACTTTTTCACTGGAGGAAGCATTATTATTGATTAGGAGAAATTATAGAAAGTTAAAACGCCTTAATGATGAATTTGTTACATCTTTTATATACCATATTATCTGTAAGTACAGCTTTATATATATATATATATATATATATATATATGTGAAGATTTCAGATGCAAAACCAGCTAAATCCATCTGACGTCTTTCTTTTAAAAATGCATTTTTTATCAGGCTCAGATGTACAGGTTTCTAAGTAAGTACCGGTACTTCTGATTGGGCTGAGGCTGGTATTTTAGCGAGTTTGAAGAAAAAGTATTTGATGGACGTATAATATGTGTTGAGAGCATTCACTCAGTATCATTATCTCATTTTTGACCGAGATGGCATGGCTTTTAGCTGGTTTTGCATCTGAACTCTTCATATATATATATATATATATATATATATATATATATATATATATAAAGTTGTGCAAATGAAGTTTAAAGTTGTCCTTTAAAGCTGTCCAGATGAAGTTTTCACAAGGACATGCATTTGTATTCCATAAACTGCAGGAAAATATACAATCTGAAACCTCTTTGAAAACCTTTTACTCAGGGTTACTCATTTCTGTATGGAGAATTACTATATTTGATCCAATTACCTGAGCCTTAAATGACAACTTTATGGCTAGAAGCACAAGAACACATCTTCAAATAGTTATAGATGCTGTTCACGAAAAGTGTAAATAAAAGTAATATGCTATCTGTACTAAAGGTAAAGTTAAAGGGATACTTCAGCCATCTATGAAAATGCTGTCATTAATTACTCACCTTTGTGCCGTCCCAAACCCGTAAGACCTTCGTTCATCTTTAGAACACAAATTAAGATATTTTTTGAATCTGAGAGCTTTCTTACCCTGCGTAGACAGCAAAGCAACTGACATGTTCAAGGGCCAGAAAGGTCTTGGAACCACATCAGTGCAGTGGTTCAACTGTAATTTTATGAAGCTATGAGAATACTGGTTGGCTCTTTGCACAAATTACATTATTTCAACCATTTCAGCTGGCATGGGGCAGGATGGTTAATATTTGGCAGTAATGATCTAGTCATGCTGACTGGGCTCTGTACCAAATGTTGAAGTCCATTTCAAAACTGTTGTAGTCATGCTCTACATTAATTAATTAATGCTATAAATACAGGTCTTACGGGGATTATCGTTTATTAGTATTGATCATTAGGAATCAAATGTGAGTTCATATCATGTAAACGTACAAGGTTAAGACATCCACGAGAAGCAGAAACTGCTTTTAGGTCATCCTACCCAAAATCAGTTTTCAAAATATTAAGTTGAAACATTTTGAAAAGACCATCAAAGTTATAACTTATTGAATAAACATTGCATAAATATTCCTGATAATGGATTGTGTTCCTTGGCGCATGAGAAACAAGGCACACACAAGAATATAATTAGATCATAACATATTCACTTTGATTCAAATTAAATATGTTTACATGGGGAAAACACGCTTGATTTCAGTCCAAATTGGAAAATGATGCACTGTTTGGCTGCACAAATAATTTCTCATGCCAAGAAAAAGTTCCTTTGTGGGAGCTGTTTTCCCTGCTGAAATTACAGTGCACACTCATACTGGGTTTAGTTGTGAGGAAAAAAAAAGAGAGAGAGAGAGAGAGAGATATGATAGACCATCAGTGAAGTCTTTCTGATGCAGGGTGAAGATAGCTTTTAAAATGAGGGGAAATGAACGCAAAGAACCCCTGTAGAGTTCAGCGCGTGTGGCTGATGGCTTTGTTACGGCGCAGATTCCTTTTCCTGGGGTGAAATTAAAGGTCGAGTCGGAGTGTCGTGGATCAGTGTTTACTGTGGCAAGCACTGAATTTCACGTAAGGTTGGAAGCATATCCTGCCTTCTTCACTGACAATTGTTTATTTGAAACATGCCACTTCATTCACAAGTGTTTGCTTTGCAGAGTGAAAGAGATAGTTCACCGAAAAATGAGCATTTTGTCATCATATACTTACTCTTGTGTCTTTACAAACCTCTATGACTTTCTTACTTCTATGGAAAAAGTCTTTACAAAGTCTAATGACAGCATGTGGTGACCAGGGCTTGTCCAAAAGGACACTTAAATGGACTATATTAAGTTTTCTGAGGTCATACGAAAGCTTTGTTTGAGAAACAGGTCTAATTTAATTCCCTGTTCACTTGTAAGTTTTCACCAAGTGAATTTTTTGAATTTATATGCGCAAATGAGATTTATGGAGTTAAGGAGCATATGAACGCTTAAATAGCTTCGGCTAATAATTTTAATCCTTTGTATAGCATTATTTTTGACTTTGAGACTTGGAAACTTGAAAACAATATGCCTTCATCTGCTGTGGCTGAATGCAAATATTGGCTATTCATAAACGCTCTCATTGTTATACATTTCACCGTGTGAATAATAAACGCGAACTGTTCTTGTCCACGTTTTAGTGCAGTTGTAAAATGATCTGTTCCTTTTCACTAGGTGATAAAGTTCTTGACAATGCCATCTGATCTTGTTACAGGTGTGGGAGGTTTTTGGCATCTGGAGTGTGCTCAATTTTCACTGGCCTGCTTCTGAGCGATGAATTTCCTGACCCATGTTGCACGGTGTAGTGGTTCCACTGCATTCGTCAGCACTGGGTCTATTAAAGCAGGGCTCCTTCTTACTCAAGGGACACGCTTTGAGCCACAATTGATCACAGAAACATAACACTGAGCCTTGATAGCATTTCAAGGCGCTTTGGTTTGCTTTCTCTACTTTTACAGTGATTTTGACTTCTTTAGGTTTAAATTTTATTACAGTTAAATGGAAACAATTGTATACATAATATGTTAAATACATATATGATTGCTGTACTAGTGTGGACATTGTAATTATTATCAAATTTAAAGCCATGTGTACTTTGTCCATGTAATACAATGGAAAAAATAGAGGTTTTGCACTTACATCACAATTTGGTCAGTTACCCGAATGCATATTGGCGATACCAGGATGTAAACAACAGCAAGAATTGCTGGGTTGATGTACTACTGACTACATTGTTCTGCTCATTTGTACTGTCTAATCCATGGGGAAAAAAACATGTGGAAGCTGCTAAATCATATAGAGAAGGACTTAATAAGCAAGAAAGGCCTCAATATCTTGACAAACTAAAGTTAATAGGTGGTAAAGATACATACAGGCAGTATTAGTTAAGATATTAGCCTAATATTTCACCTACCTGACTGGAAATGATAAGAACAATCAAGAGATTCTTCCCCTGGAAATCCAGGTTCAGCTTAGCCAAATACAAATGCCTTTTATGCCTCAGACAGTTTAAAAAAAAAAAAAAAAATTATTGCATTCTTCTTGATTTGCTATAACTTTTAGGCAGTCTATAGTCCGACCAGTTAGTACAGCCCAAAACATGACAATAATTAAACATTTTCAGCAGCAATAATCAACAAAATTGGCGAGTTTTGTTAGATTCAGTGCCATTGTTTACGTTCTGTGGTGTCAATATGGACGATTGATGACGCGTCGTAAAAACATTATAAAATATTATAATTTCTATACTACTATAGTGTTAGAAAAGAAAAGCAAATGGATCGCTGCAATTCAAAGAAACAAATGGACTCCAGGTGGTGAAACACAGATTTGCAGTTATCATTTCATGTTAATATGTTAAATATTGTGGTAAAATCACACCCTATATATTGTATTGTCATATATCATATTGACAACTCATCAATTCAATACCATCTTAAAATGGATGTTTTTAAATAAACACTGACAAAAACTACATAAGATTTTGGGCTGGATATGACCATATATATAACACTGATATAAGTGATCACCGGGGTTAAGACCAGACTATTTTGTATTTACAAAATGTGTTCACAGGCAATTCTGCTTTGTTTATATCCCTGGTGTTGAAATTAGGCACATATAAATGTCAGGAAACACGATTCCTGGCTGCATATCAAAGTCCATGGACCACTTGATATTTGGTAAGTTCTAAGGAACATTATACTGAGTCCAGCAAAATGATTATCGTTTCGTTTTACTCAAGTTTTTGCAGCTTCCCTATTAAATCCATTCACGCAGCTGCTTCTTTTGCCGCTCAGTCCGGCTGAGGGGGCGTGTTCCGGCGGGAAAGTGACATCAGTGCATACCCTCTATGGGTACAATGCTCTTTACTATAATACAAAAACAGTTTTATTGTTGTTGTGTGACAAAAATAATGTTAGATTGATGTGCGCATGCTCAGTAGCTAGAGCTGTATTCCTTAACTCCAACAGGTAAGGTTACTAACAGGGTTGCCAGGTTTTCACAACCACACCTGCCTAATTGCTACACAAAACTATCCCAAAACTAGCCGATTCCGGTTTCGAGGTGTGTCCCTGCTAAAAATCGCGTTCAGGGAGATAAAATACACATTTTTTGTCGGGGTACCCCCAGGGCCTTCACCAGAATGGGGGGGCATTTCGTTTTCATAGGGGGGCACAATTATGAGCAGCTATAAAATTATAGTACAAATTTATATATACAAATTATAAAATAAATCATAAATAATAATGGCATTCGTAATAAACATCATATATAAGTCTAACCAAAACAAATTTAAAGAGATTCTGAAATGCACCGATACTCATTCGGTACGAATACAAATATTTCCCACGAGAGGCTTTTTGCCCTTATACAAACAACTTAATATGTCATTTTTGGTCGTGTAGATAAGAATAAGACATTATTCAGAATTGTAAAAGGTTTAGAGCGTGCAGATGAAACCTGGTCATGTTAGCTTATTGTCGGAGCCTGCTGTTTGGGAACGCAGATCTGCGAGTTAATAACAAAACACTTCGACGAGACTTTGATCAAGCATTTTAGAATGACCTGTCAAGTCATTTGAGGGCGAGTGGGAAAACGGGGCGTGGCATGGCGCGGCACAAACTGTTACAAGATACAGCCAATCAGAACAGCTCTCTCTGTTTCAAGCGATCTTTCACGCTTGCAAAATCTACTTTAGCTGAATGAACCCTTTTCACAAGCCTGTGATGACGCGTTTCAACGGTCATCATAAATCCTTTAAAGTTTTTTATATTTTGATTTTTAAAAATATGTATGTAAATTTATGGGAGGAACGGTAAATTTGACATTGTTCTCTCTTCTGACTGCCGATATCGGTCTCTCTCAATTTTTTTTTTCTTTGATTGTAAGTCGTGAAAACAGTAGCCTATGGTGTATTTTTTTCTTTTGCTATTTGAGCAAATGGGAATGCAAAAATATATTTGTGGTACTCTCCCATTCACTGCTATCGGATATTACCCAACTATGATGACTTCCGCTATGAGAAACCCGGAAATGTGAGAAAGGTCCATAGCCTGAAATTCCAGGAAGAACACCTACCTTGTATATTTGTGACTTCCGTAATGTTTCATGGAATGTTTCAATGAATTTGCCAGATTTGTCATGTAATTTTCTGTGATTTCTGATTCCATAAACTTCCTCATAAAAAAAAAAAATCACAGCGTCTTCCATGTTTGATTTTTAATTTGGATTGTTCATGAGGAGCAATGCTACGGTTCAATAAGGTTTTGCTGTGGGTGTGGCTACCAGGCAATTCATTGCAAAAATAGAATATGTGACCCTTGACTACAAAACCAGTCGTAAGATCCAGTTCTTCTGAAAACTGATTAAATAAGCTTTTCTATTGATGTTTGGTTTGTTAGAATAGGACAATATTTGGCTGAGATTTGAAAATCTGGAATCAGAAGGTGCAAAAAAAAAAAAAAAATATTGAGAAAATATCTTCATGGAACATGATCTTTATTTAATATCCGAATGGTTTTTGGCATAAAATAAAAATTGATCATTTTGACCCATACAATGTATTTTTGGGTATTGCTAAATACCCGTGCTACTTAAGACTGGTTTTGCGGTCCAGGGTCACATATTTACATTAACTGGTTGTTGTATTTGATCAGTACAGAAAAATATAAATCAGGAATTCTGAGCATTTTTTACAATGGTTTGAGTGATGAAAAACTAGGCCTGTTTAGGTTTAGCATTCCATCATATCAGCCACATGGAGCGTAAAATGCACAATGACAGTTTGTCACATTCTCTCGGTTTACTTTAGAGCCTTTAGAGACTGTATGCGTCTGTGCTCTCATCTTAAATTGATGTATTAATATTAATTTCACTGATAATCAGCCATGTCTTTGATTCAAATAATAGTGGGCCGGCTTATATGGATACAAATGAGCGGCTTAAACATGAGTGAATGGCTTCAAAAGAGAAGATTATGATTCATCTTTCCTCTGTTCTTCAGAATAACATCCCGCTTAAGTTTCACATGCCCTCGTTAGATAAATCAATTGTATTTAAGTAATGTGATAATAGAGAACGGGCTGCCTTTACCCGCACACGGTGTGAGTAGATTATAACAATGAATGGGATGAGGACATGTCTGTCTTTTGTGAGACTAAAATCACATTAGGAATGAAGGACATGACCTTCTCATAGCTCTCTCAATCTGGTCTAATGCACTAAAATACCAGTAGATGTATGAGAGGGCTCACTTTGATTAAAATGCACTCAAATCAAAAGATTATCCTTAATGAAAAATATTTCTACTAATAACCTCACATTTCTGAATTTTGCACATTGATTACATTTAACTGTGATGGTATTTTACCGCTTAAAGGGTCATCTAGTCATTAAGCTGTGCTTTCTTGGGTCTATAATCTGTATGCTTTTTATTTGATTGTTTTTCAATGCCAACTATAGCAGTAAATGGATGTCTTTAACCACATATGTAAGAAATATTGTAAAATATTGTAAAACAATTGTTTTCTATCTGTATATATTTAAAAATGTATTTTCCACCTGTGGTGGCAAAGCTAAATCTCAAAGCATCATTACTCCAGTCCTCAGTGTCACGTGATCCTTCAGAAATCATTTGATATGCTGATTTGCTGCTCAAGAATCATTTCTTATTATCAGTGTTGAAGACAGTTAAACCTTAAACTGATTAAAAGTGACAGTAAAGACATTTACAATGCTGCAACATATTTGCATTTCAAATAAGTTCTGTTTTTTTTGAGCTTTCTGTTCTTCAAAGTATTCTGAAAAATAAATCTGTTACGTTGTCCTTGAAGAATAAGACTATTTTATATACCTATTGTATGTGAGTTATGTTGTCTTGACAACACTTTGGTCATCAGGCAATGGCTTCAACGCAATAACATTGTCACATCCACCACAACTATCCAGCAATGGAAAAAATTTAAAGGAGAAGTCCACTTCCAAAACAGCAATTTACAGATAATGTACTCACCCCCTTGTCATCCAAGATGTTCATGTCCTTCTTTTTTCAGTCGTAAAGAAATTATGTTTTTTGAGGAAAACATTTCAGGATTTTTCTCCATATAATGGAATGATATGGTGCCCCGATTTTGAACTTCCAAAATGCAGTTTAAATACGGCTACAAGCGATCCTAAATGTGATTGTAAACAATCCCAGCCGAGGAAGAACGATTGGTTATTTTCATTTTGAAAAATACAATTCTTATACTTTTTAATCTGACACAAGACAGTTAGGGTATGTCGGAAAAACTCAAAATCATCCTACATCACTGAAGAAGTTCCCACCGAGTCTTTGCAACGTGAACATGCAAAGAAGATCAAACACCCTTAACAAAAAAGGTAAAACAGTGATATAGGACGATTTTGAAGTTGAGGAACATGAGATAGGACTTTTTCAACTGTCTTGAACCGGAACAAAAACAGTCCAAGCAGAGTAAGACAAGACGAGCGTTTGACATTAAAAAGTATAAAAATTGTATTTTTTTAAATGAAAATAACCGATCGTTTCGCTAGATAAGACGCTCAATCAAATGTGATTATAAACGATCCCAGCCGAGGAAGAAGGGTCTTATCTAGCGAAACGATTGGTTATTTTCATTTAAAAGTTAGGACCCTTCTTCCTCGGCTGGGATCATTTACAACCGCATTTGGGATCGCATTTAAACTGCAATTTGAAAAATCGGGGCACCACAGCAGTCCATTATATGGAGAAAAATGAAGAATTTCTTTTTTTTTTTCCCCTCAAAAAACATTATTTCTTTTTACGACTGAAAAAAGAAAGTCAACATCTTGGGAGACAAGGGGGTGAGTACATTATATGTGAATCTTTGTTTTGGAAGTGGACTTCTCCTTTAAAGAAATGGCAAGTCAATGACAAATTTGACAATGCCAGTGTCTGCGTTCAGGTCACGTTTCTGTGAATCTTTCCTATATGACTCTAATGAGCACACAGCGCATACTGCATCTCTTTCTTTCACTCAGGCAGTCTCATTTTTGCACAAGAAGGCAAACACAATGCTACTGTCAATAACTAGACCATTTGTTACCATTTTCAGGTTCATTGTTGCTTTTGCTCAGCAGTTGGGCACGGAAATGGATTCCTGGTCAAACCGCTGTTATTAATAGACTTGACTGAAATGAAAATGAGAGCCTGAACACTGCTTTCAGAAACTTCATAAGACCTCCCTATTGATAGGCACCTTTTTCAGCTCTGTGATTAGCATTACCTCTATTTGCATTGGGCCTAATCAGATATTCACTGAGCACAGAGACATGCCAGGGTATACATACATTTATTTTGCCTGCATTTTTTGTCCAAATTAACCATTAGATAAGATGAGACGTTAGCTTTAATTACATTTATAATTTATATTTGACCAACAGGGCTTGAGAATGTCCAATTCAACCATGAAAGAGGCTAATAAGAGATGTTGAATCAAGGCTGATGTTCATCGATTTACCCACTTTTAAGGAAACTGATGTACTCGTTTAGAGCCAGGGTCCATTATGGCTCTTAGTAATGGAGAATTTTTGAAAACAATTTATTATTTTTAAGTTACGACCAGAGCAAATATGATTATCGTATAATCCCTTGATTTTTGGAAAGCTGTAATGGTTTGGCCTCCTGAATGTGCTTTCAGCATTCAGCATTCAATTTCACCAATCATTGGTTTAAGGAGAAAGCAAAAAATATCACATCATCTAATGCTTTAAAGGCAAAACTCTATTAATAGCTATGAAAATATTAAAGGAGAAGTCCACTTCCAGAACAACAATTTACAAATAATTTACTCACTCCCTGTCATTCAAGATGTACAAGTCTGTCTTTCTTCAGTTGTAAAGAAATTATGTTTTTTGAGGGAAACATTTTAGCATTTTTCTCCATATAATGGACTGATATGGTGCCCCAATTTTGAACTTCCAAAATGCAGTTTAAATGCGGCTTTAAACGATCCCAAATGTAGTTGTAAATGATCCCAGCTGAGGAAGAAGGGTCTTATCTAGCGAAATGATCGGTTATTTTCATTTAAAAAATACAATTCATATACTTTTAAATGCCGAACGCTTGCTGTGTCTTACTCTGCTTGGACTGTTTTTGTTCTGGTTAGGGTATGTTAGGGTATGTCAGTTAGGGTATGTCGAAAAAACTCCAATCTCATGTTCTCCCTCAACTTTGAAATTGTCCTATATCGCTGTTTTACCTTTTTTAAGGGTGTTTGATCTTCTTTGCATGTTCACGTTCCAAAGACTGGGTCGGAACTTCAGTGATGTAGGATGATTTTGAAATTATTTTTGAAGTTGAGGGAGAAAATACGATTGGAGTTTTTCAACACACCCTAACTGTCTTGTGTCAGATTAAAAAGTATTTACATTTTATTTTTTTAATGAAAATTCTTCCTTGGCTGGGATCTTTTACAACTGCATTTGGGATCATTTGAAGCCACATTTAAACTGCTTTTTGGAAGTTCAAAATCGGGGCACCATATCAGTCCATTATATGGAGAAAAATGCTGAAATGTTTTCTTCAAAAAACAACTTTACAACTGAAGAAAGAAAGACATGAACATTTTGTACGACAAGGGGGTGAGTACATTATATGTGAATCTTTGTTTTATGAGTGGACTTCTCCTTTAACATCGACCTGTCGATACATGGTATCTACACACAAGCTTTTAACCATTTAGTGTGATGTTCACTGAGCTTTTCTGTTCAGCTCCACTGTGACTATTTTAAAATTTTTAAAAATAAACCCAATAGAACCATCACAGAAAATTCTAAGGTTTTCCACTACAAATACCATACAAAGATTACAAACCATCAACTTTTAACCATTAAAACCATTACAAAACAGTTTTCTGTAGTATGTTTTGAGACATATTTCATTAGGATTTATTGGTTTAACAAGCCACCAATAGAAGGTGACCAATTACCAGTAGAAACCAACAGGGTCCATTACATTTTCAATTAAAACCAATACAAGTCCCATTATAACCCATTGCACATTTTGTGATGGTGTCTATTGTTTTTTTTTTTTTTTCTTTTAAGCAGGGAAATAATGACTCTGCTTCCACAAGGATATTTTAATTATAAGGCTTAATGCAAACGTCAATGATTAGTGGTTCTAGGAACAGTAAGTAAACCAAAATGCTTCAATAGTCAAGTAAATTTCTTTCCAAGAGTAATTTTTGTTGGCTAAAGGCAAGCATCTGCTTCAGAGCTTGTTTACAATCACTCAGCGTTTTGTACAGCATTGTGTTTAATCTGTGTGGAACGCCCATCTCTTGTAAACATCTAAGATGTACTAAACATTTCATTTCACCTGACAGAGATTAACAGGTAGAAGCAGTATGCTAAGAATGCTGCTCAACAAACAAAGTGCAGTCTTCGATGTAAACAGCCAGTCAACAATAACAGCGTGAGAGTCAAGAAACTAGACGAAGTTATTTAATTTTTTTTAGTGAAACGTAGTGAATTGGTATTAATATAATATACGTACAGTAAAGCTAAAGCTTTAATTTACCAGTTGCTTTGTATTTTGCCACTAGATGGCACACTCTTTAGTTGATTGATTGACTTTGTTTATATAGTAGGCTCTCTTGTGACACTGTGAAGCGTCTAACAGTTTTTTACGGTTGTTTAGACACGATTTTAAAAACAAGGCTCATTTTGTCACTACACACAATTTACACATCTACACACACGAGTCGCAAAACATCTCAGGTCTTTTGCAAAATGAAACACTTAATTCAAAACTTTACAATAATTTAACAAAATCCAGCTTTAGTACCGTATGGCACACATTGTTTATACAGTCAGATTCTGTTTGAACCACTTACACACTGCTGTGCGTATGTTAAACACTTGTAATATTTATACCTTTCTAATGATACAGTCTGGTTTTGATTTTTCCCCTTTTTTGACATATTGTTAAAGAACATAAATATATTGACCAAGCACAACACACGAGACAAGTACTGCACCCTGATGAAAGTATTTCTTTCTAACCAGATTGTAAATTCTTCAGTACATCATTGCATTTAGGCTGCATTTTGCACTGAAAATCAGAACAAATTATAAATACAATATAGTACATAAACTTTTGTGGAGACAATTATAGGCAATGTCCTCCCTTATAAGACAGCAAGGGAAGAATCTTTTCTAATAGCAACTCCATCCTTGCCCAGACTCCGCTTCTATTAGGTCACACAGGCCTCCTCCATAGCTTTAATGAGGGGTATAACATAGGGTCGAAGATCATAAACTTGCATGCGGAAGGGAAAAAGGAATGGAAGGTACAGTTTTGTGGAAGGTACTGAAATAATAGAAGCAGTTTCTCGTTGCATTAGTCCAATACATAGTCTGTCCAATAGTCTGTCTAAAAATGTGAGTATATGACCTGTGTTGTAAGCACCTGTTTTGACATGCCAGTAGAGGACCCCATTCTGCATGATTGCAGCATATATTGTGATGTTACGACCATGCTGGCCTGGGATATTCAAAATAACTCCTTATATGTCCTTATTCCTCTTCCTCTTAATGCAGCAATGCCTTTCGGTTTTGTTGAAGACAAACATTCACCTGTTGCCTTTTTATAGTGCTTACACCGTGATTGTTGAGTTTACAGTTAAGCACCTAAGCATTTGCACACCAGATGGCCGTGATTAATTGGTTCATATGTATAGTATTTTGGAAAGCAGTGCCTTAAAGTGGCAAAGAAGTGACGTTATGTTAGATATAATGTAGTGAAGTGCGTTTAGTGTATTGCAAAACAATGCGTGTTGTGTGAGGCTGAGAATCTACTTATCTTGTGAAGTATTGTCTTTATTATAATGCTTGTTGTACATAACTGTAATATTAATAATTTTCTATGCTTATTAGGCTAAGTATGATTAGCAAAGTCTACACAAAATGTGCTATTTTAAGCCTCAAGCTATTATTAGTTCATTCATTTACTTTGGTAAAGTTCCTCACTACAGCATGACTATTCCAACATGTCGACTTTTTCTAAATCAAAAACCACAATGTTTACACAACACTTAAAATAAAAGTTTCCAGCTTATCTCATGCAAGCACTGAGTCAGGATAAATTCAAGTTAAATGAGGTTTATTTTTGTTCTCTTTATTTTAGTCTAGTGTGAAAAAAGAATGAAACAGTTCCTCTGGAAGCACGGTGTGACATTTGTGTAACTGTTGCCATAAACAAATGTTTTGGGGGATGCATTTGCATGTTCTGTACCACAGAGTTCAGGATGGAACTATCTTTCAGAGGCAGGAGAGAGGAACAAATCCCCTATAAACCAACAAATGAGCACATAAATAAAGACTTCAGACAGTATATTCCAAAATCTGTCAGGTAGCTAATATTTTCATGGCACTCCAGCATTATTCATGGAACTTTGTACATCTTTCAGGTCTGATCTGTTGAAATCTCGCTCTGGATGGGGCAGATCATTTTACAGCTTTTGTGTTAATATTAGTGATTTAAGGTGAACCACCATAGGAGGCTTTGTATCAATGACTCATTAAGATAATTGTTTGCATAATTAAGATCGCATTTGCAACCTTTTGGATTTTAGTGTTACACAAGCAAATTAGACTACTGATCCAGTACAAAAAAATAACACACCAGTGAATGACTAGATGACGATGAAATATGAATAATGAATTAACAATACCGAACTGCAATTTGTATAAAAATTGATTGCTATGTTCAATAGAAACAAATACGTGAAAATTAACAATAAAAACATTATTTTAACAAGTAGCTCCCGATAAAAAAAAAAAAAAAATAATAATAATAAAAAAGCTCCACTTCATTCTTATTAAACCTTTTGAAAATAAATGTGAGCTGCTTATATTTTATAGTCAGAAAGTACTGCTATTCGCTTTGTTGTTGCACTTCAAAAAAAAAAAAAAAAAAAAAAAAAAAAAAAAAAAAACTGCTGTAAGTTTATACAGTGATGATCTCCATTAGCTCCGCCCACTCGCCCAGCGCTTTGAGTGACATTTACTATGAGGCTGCAGGTGAAATTCTCCAGCTTGTCTTGTGAGTTCTTGCGACAGAGTTCAGTTCTTTGAAACGCTGTCGTCTTCAAGTAACTATAATGGAACGCTCAAATTAAACCCGGGGAAGTTATCTTCAACAGGTAAACCACTTTACTGACTATTTAAAGAAGACGACTATGTATGTAACTTAGTGTTTAGCATGTAAACACTTCAGAGACGAACTTCTTGACGAAAATTGGCGTCCGGTCACCCGTCATACGTAGGAAACTAAACCGTATCAAGGTTGTTGTTATATGCATAATACGTTCAAAAGAAGTTAAAGTTGTTTCGTTTTTCGACTTGGAGAACAGTATGTGTACAATACTTGACTTTTAATCAGTGTAGAAGTAGGTTAGTACGTTTTCAATGCGCGCTTAAATGAAGTATGTTAAACTGATGCAAGCAACCGATGAATTACTGTGATTAGATTATCTTCTTGGCAGAAAGACAAAAACGATATTTTGACTGTCATCTTACTCATAAAATCCATCGTCCTCTCCATTTATTAGTCACCCATCCTCGCTTACAGTCCTAATAACCAACTAATAGGATGTAATGAGTTTAATCTTGCATTCAACACGGGCTATAAACTGAATGTCTGATGCTATAGCAAAATGACTGATGGAAACTAACAAGTGTGCATGCTGTGCGCACTCAGTGAAAAGTCTGGCAGTGCAAAGATCTTGTGCTATCACATTAATCTTACACCATTAATCCAGTTGTGGAGGTATTTATTTAGTGCACATAAATCTGATTGTTCTGCATCATCCAAATATCAATAGTGTTGCATTTGAACTGTTCATGGGATTTGGTGCATTGTTGTTCTCTGCCACCAGATTTTTTTGTGTTGTTTAACACTGTTATTCGCAATCACTAGTGCAATTAATGTAAATGTAGTTTTAGCAATTGCGGTTATCCTAATGAGGCACACCCTGTCTGTCCCCTTCCGTCGTTCTTGTGAGATGTGTGTACATGTCATGTGACCATTAAATGGGATAGACAAGGTATGTTCAACAGCTATTCTGACCTAATATTTGCAACAAATTGAACCACATGTCATGGCATGCTTACTCTTATAATGACTAGAACCTTAGGAGAGTCCTCCTAGAACTTGGAAAGCTTCTCTTTTGAAGACAGCTTGCTTTACAGGAATAGTAATTGTTGTGGTTTGCCCCACTAGTCTTGGTGTGTCTGCCCTGCCTTGGGGCTTGCAAGTTTTATGATATTCTGCAAAAACAACTATGGCAAATTTCTGATCCACTACCAGCTGATTAAGCAGTGACTAAAGAATAAACTCATGGAATTTGGATTGTTGCAGATCAGCAAACATAATGCCTTATTGATTTGACATATTTATGAGTGAATGCATTTGTAAATGAGATTTGAATGCAGAAATTATGTGAGAGTGATAAATAATTCAGAGTGATTTATAATTCATGCCATATTTATTTCATAACATGTTTTAATTAGAGACATGAGGTCGACCGATACTGGATTTTACAGATACCGATAACTAGGTTGGACCACACTGGCCGATATGATTAATCGACCGATAGTTTTTCAAATGGATACTGAACGGAACAAAAATAGTGCCCTACTATTTAAAAAAAAAAAAAAAATCTATTTTTTTTTAAAAAATACTGAACCATACTTTGTAAATGAATAAAAATATTAATCTTAATTATATATTGATCATTACAGTTAGTTCATTGTTCATTAATGTTAACAAAAGCAACAATTTTTTTTTAAAAATATATCAGTAAATGCTAAAATTAACACACTCTAACAATAAACAATCTTCTATTCTACAGCTTTTATCAATCTTAATGTTACCAAGGAACTCATATTGTAAAGTGTTATTATTACATCAACAATCAAGCTAAAGATGGCCATATTTAAATATCTACACAAAGGCCACAGTATTGAAACGACATACATATGGATATTGTGTACTTTCACAATTTAACTGCTTCTATTCTAGAGCATTTGTGGTTATCTAATCAAAATATAAAAATATGTTAATCACACAACGGGCAAAAGTGCAGCGCAGCTATCCGGTATCACACACACTGGACGCATCGCGTTCAATTAAAGCGGCAGTCTACAAGACTTTATTTGATCACCAAACGGGCAAAAGTATACTGCTTTCCTTTCTCCACTAACGCAGCATCTAGTCAACAAATTTATCGCTTAGTAATGACATGAAAACATGCACTACAGTATACTGTACACACCATTTTGTTGTCAATGTTTTTAATCCGCCTTAGAAGTGTCCTGCTCTGTGCAGCGCGCAGTGTCACGTGTCTAAACAAACAGCACATGCTGTCAGTGATTTCCACCACTAGAGGCATGGATTGGCATGGATTTTTGCTGATAACCGATAGTTCCGCCAATCGGTTCCGATTAATCGGCAGAACCAATATATCCATCGACCTCTAGTCATTAGCATGATATAATATATTTGGGTTGATTATTCACACAAATGAACGTGTGATAATTGGTTTGGGACAATGGAAATCTTAAAGAAAAAGATTGGATGAATCCTTACTAAGTATTTTAATTAATAGAAAATAGTTGGAAACACATCTGCATTATATTCCGTAACAGTAACAGTTACGGTTATTTTTATTTTTATTTTTATTTTTATGAATAAAATGCATTTGTCTGAACTTCATAACAAATCACAGATTGTCAAGTTTGAAACAAAGAGTTTATTATAAAAATCATATATAACATGGTCAGAATTTATAGGGCTTAGAAAAAAAATATCACTTAAAGTGGTAATATTCAAAATATGGATGTAAAAAATGCCATATCTCAAATATCTGTTGTTGAATGTATCACTGAAAAATTACTTGATAAAATCTAAGTAACAATTTGCACTAACACATTTTAAGTAAATTTACTGCTACTTATCTCAACAATTTATCTGTTATTGTTGAGTCAAGTCTGCAAGTAAATGTAACAAAGAAAATAAGTACCTTTATCTTGGCCATAAAAGTTTGAGTAACTTTTACTTAGTCAAAGCTTATTTGGCAAAACTTTGATTCTACTCAGTATAGCAGAGAATTAAACCATGCTTTTAAAGTGTATGTGTTACCCAGAAACATCTAAGTGAAAAATACAATAGATATCATGAAGAGACACTACATCTACATAATGAGTAATGCAGTACTCACCTGAACACAGGGATTTTAATACTTGGTACACAATGCACGATGACAGTAACATTCTGTGGATCATTTCTGAGTATGAATGTGTCATAGAAGTAGAAAAGTAAAAAAATGAACTCCAGATGTTTAGATTTGCTGTAAACATACAGATTTGCTGTAAACATACAGCAAATTCACAGGTATTGTAGCTGAATGAAACTCATACAAAGCTCTTTCCATCAAAGCAAAGCTTATTGTGATGGCTAAAGTCATTATATCATTTATTCAAATATGAACTAACAAACATGAAACATGATTATATCTGATGATGCCTTTGAAGGGTAATATAAACATGCAGTTATTGTCAGTGCTCAACCTAATGTGAACCAGCTGAAGTGACCCTGTCGTGACCGTTTCAGTCTGTGGTTTTATAGTGTAAGTGCAGAGGTGCGTGGTTTCCTTCATGGATGTATTTCTGCCCAGTAGCAAAATTTACGAGAGGACATACCCTCTGTTTTGTTGATTAATTAAAAAAAATAAATAAAATAAAAATAATAATAATAATAAAAACTCCAGATGTAGTCAAGTGAACTTGACAATTCAGTTAACTTACAATTTAATTTACTTTAATAATTTTAAGGAAATTTCCTCAGTTTTTTTTTAAGGTAAGTCAACTTATCACTTTTTACAGTGTAGCAATGATAAAACTGTGCAAATACAGCTGGAAAACAGCAAAAAAAAAACACCTTATTAATTATTCATGTCCCAATGTATCATGGGAAACACCAGTTTCAGAAAAGTTGGGTAGGTTTTACTAATTTTATAATATTGATATTTACGCTTTAATTCTTGCAGTTGAGTACTACTATAGAATTTACCTTGTTTTTTTTTTTGAGTATTGCCTGATCTAACTTTTTCATGTAGAAATTACATTTGCTTTTCTGTAGTATTAACTTCACCAAAGAATCATTGTTATCATATAGCCAAGCCAACATTAACAAACACTCCAAAATTTTAAGCAACAAATATTAAATGTGTTCTATCAGTGTGTTTAAAGTATATTTTGCATTTTTGCATGCATTGTTTATAGCAACATTTATATATGTTGTTATTCATTTTTAGGTTATAGTCATAATTGTTCATATTGACAATTTCAAATACTTTGATTGAATTATTTGATCCACATTATGTACTTAATATTGTCCTAAAGTAATTTCCCTTCATTCATACATTCTAGGGGCAAATATTGCCCAGTAATTAAAGAGTTAATTTCTGATACGGCAATATCTCACTGTAAAAATGAAACAATACTGGAGGCCTCAAACAGCCACACTGGAGAAGTGTTATAAAGTTATGCTAGAGCAAGTTCAACATGCATGGAGAAAAAAAAAATACTTATTGAACACACACACACACACACACACACACATATTTAATTTATTTATTGTTTGTTTGTTTGTTTTATTTATTTATTCCACTTCTATTTATCACTTCTATTTATTTTTGATGAATGGCAGTTCTTTGAAGAACTTACAAAATGGAACCTTTTACAGTTTTTTCTCAACTGCTTACACACAAAATCTTTACTTGTCACACAATTTCTGAAACCTGACACTCAAATACCAGAAGCACACACCAAATCTGCAAAACCATACACTAATTCTCAGCCTTTGACTCAGTTTTCAATTTCAACACTTTTTGCAAAACACAACACACAATTCTCTATGTAACACACAAAAACGTAACAGGAAGTATCTTTATTTCCTTTTTTAAACACAACCATTTAAAATGCCACACTAATTCACCAGTACCTAAAATTAACTCGTCACATGTGCAAACACTCATTGCTTTACCTAACACCAACCAATCAATGCTTTAGAATAGGTCAAGTTATACAGTTTATCTAAGTCGCTTTGGTGCATTTCTCAGATCAGAAAAGAAATTCTCAAAGCTACTGTACTTGTTTAACCTCCACATCGTCACTTGTGCACTCATTCTTTTCAACAAATTCATTTTTACACATTTTATTAGTCTTTTTGTAAATTTGCCATGAATTGTGCAGGTAAATCTTTTCAATAGAATGTAGATCAACCATTTCTATGAAATTCCTCATACAGTGCTGCATGCAAAAGCAAAAGTTCTGCCAAAGGGGTGTTTCCTCTGTTTGCCTTTCTAATTTTGTATTTTTACTTTTGTGTTCATATTTATTATTATATATATATATATATATATATATAATAAATATGAAATATATATATGTATATATATATATATATATATATATATATATATATATATATATATATATATATATATATATAATAAATATGAGATCAACCATTCATAGAAATGGTTGATCTACATTCTATTGAAAAGATTTACCTGCACAATTCATGGCAAATTTACAAAAAGAATAATAAAAATGTGTAAAAATGAATTTGTTGAAAAGAATGAGTGCACAAGTGACGATGTGGAGGTTAAACAAGTACAGTAGTTTTGAGAATTTCTTTTCTGATCTGAGAAATGCACCAAAGCGACTGAGATAAACTGTATAACTTGACCTATTCTATATACATATGTTATATATATGTGTACATATATATTTATATATATATATATATATATATATATATGTATGTATATATGTATATGTATGTGTATATATATATATATATATATATATGTGTGTGTGTGTGTGTGTGTGTATATATATATATATATATATATATATATATCACAATGATGTTGTAATGTGTCATTGTAACTATGTAACTGTGAATCCTATCGAGTCTCTTTCAATCAATGTTCCAGTAATGTGTAAATTTGTACTTTTGAAATGGATGTCTGGCATACATAAGAAGTGCCATATATCCTGTCTGTCATAAAACTGTCATAAAAAAAAGTTTGTTTTCAGTCTTGCTTTCGTGTTTACAGTGAATTTTCCAACATCTCTCAGCCAATTACTTTCAGTCTTGTACAGAAATGTACATAGAAGCTCATGAAACAAGAGCTTTAGGTTTTGAATAACTGTCTATATGATATATCCAAAAATATAATATTATGGCAAATATTTGGTGTTTGCAACATAAGACAAATGTTTGCTTTTGAGATGTGTGTGTGATATTTTGAATGCAGTGCTTCATTTTGCATGAGATGTGAGGCATTTTGTGTGTGTGCAGTTCTTGGAGTTTTGAAAATGAGGGGCATATATTTGAAAATGTGTGTAAGCAGTTGAAAAAAACTGTAATTCTTCACAAGTACACCACAGTCTGTCTAACCATAACCCTAACCCTTATCATAAAAGACAGGTTTCAAATATATTTTAAAGTAATATTTAAGGGACCTTCAATGTGTCTAAGTACTGTCTTTAATAAGGTACGTACATAAATCAGAGTTTTACTATGTAAGTCTAATGTGACCCCAAGACCAATCTGTGGCATAATAATAACAATGCTTTTAATGTACCACTGATAAAAATGTAAAACATTATCACGCCATATGCATTATGAATGTGAGGCTTTCTAAAAGTGCTATTTTATGAAGAACTGACAAGGCAAAACTTTCAGACACTCTTCTGTTGTATTTAGGACAGTTGTTTTTCCTGGTTGAACAAGGAGTGTTTCACTAGGTGTTCAAACTATTTATAAATCTTAAAATGTAGTGTCATGTGTCTTAATTTGTGTGTCAAAATATGTTTAACCTTTAACACAAATGTGCCCTGTATAAACTTGGCAAACAGAGATAAACGTTCTGAACAATATGAGGATCTCAGCTCAGAAACCCAAATACTATAGAAATGTGTGAGCACACATTTTTATAGTCCACAAATACACATGAAAAGTATGCCATGTCAACCACACGCTCTACCTGACTGAGCGAGAGTAGAAATCTTCTGTTTCTGCACTGTGAATGTCATCAGATTGGCTCTTAGGATCATGTGCAGGGCATCGCCCCTCACAAAGGTTGAATTGTTAGTGTTTGCTGGGTTTTGTATCCGATTCCACATGTATCACATTACAGCTGGAATGTGCAGACTCACAGTTCAGCCCAAAACAATGGATTTCTTATGGTTCACTTGAAACAAATGCATATTTCTGTCATCGTGTTTTTCATAAATCTGTTGCATCTGTACAGTCTGTCATCAAGTTTAATTTGAAATGTGGTTTGTGATCTAAGGCTGGTGTCAATGGCACACTGTCAGCAAGAATTCAGGAAGCGTGCTTTGATGATTCTTGATGTCTTATTCATTTCTTAGTTTATTTATTTGCTTATGTGTTTATTAATTAAACCAAGTCAGGTTTTGACAATGAAAGGAGTTGGAATGGCACCTTTTGCATTTCTCACATTAACACAGTTTATTTGCTAAAGTTTAAAAAATGCTAATAAGATATGACAAGAACTCAAGAGTTAAACTGTGTCAGAACAAATTCATCTTGATAATGTCAGATAACTTTGATAGAAAGGTGTGTAACAAAACATGGTCAGGTCAAAGTGTCAAATCAAATTTTTGGTCCCAAATTTTTATCAGTTTTACTTGAAGTCCACTGTATGAAGGATTGTTGGGTTACGATTTTACTATAGTGTCCTGCACCCACTAAAAAAATTCAAAAATCTGGGGTCTGAATAGTTTTTATAGTTACATATAACAGTCAATTTTGTTTGACGCCAGTTGTGCAGAAATGGCGCATTTCACAGAAGTGCTTTAAAACACATTTTAGAATAATAGTATGGAAATTTTCTTTGTATGGTAAGTAAAAGTGAAAAAAATAAAATATTTAACTTGTGTGTAGATATACACTACTGTTCAAAAGTTTGGAGTTGGTCAGATTTTGAAGTGTTTTTAAAATAACTCTTCTATCTGCTCCAAGGCTGCATTTATTTGATGAAAAAACCTTTCATTTGCCCTTCAGTTGTGTTGCTAAATATTTTTTATGGAAACTGTAATACATTTCTTTTTTAGGATTCTTTGAATGAATACACTCTAAAAAAAAATGCTTGGTAAAAAAACAACCCACCACTGGGTAGATTTATTTAACTCAACTGTTGCTTAGAAATCACTATATTCCTTGCTTAAAATGAACGCAAAATAGGTTGGAAATTAACATTTATTAATATGTTCAATAAATGAACATTTATTAATAAGTTGAATAAATAATAATTGAACATTTTGGTCACCTTTTATTTAAACGTCCAATTCTCGCTATTAACAAACCATTAACTATGACTTTTACCTCAATAAGCTACTAATTTGCTGCTTATTAGTAGTTAGTAAGGTAGTTGTTAAATTTAGGTTTTGGGTAGGATTAGGGATGTAGAATATGGTCATGCAGAATAGGTGCTTTATAAGTACAAATAAATAGCCAATATGTTATGAATAGGCATGCTAATAAGCAACTAGTTAATTGTGAAAATAGTTCCCTATACTAAAGTGTTACTAACATTTTTTTTTAAATTGCTTATTCAGCTTTTGATTATTGCTGATGCCACTAGTAATTATGTGTCTGATTTTTAATTTACAACATACTTTGGGTTTCATTTTAAGCCAGCCATATAGTCATTTTGAAACAATAGTTGAGTAATAATGAAACCCAACCGATGGGTCAAACAACGCAGCTCAGGTTGAGAGTGTTTTAAATTATTTTCATCTTTACGTGAACTGTTTCTTTAAGGAAGTTAGCTCTATTATGTTTAAGAAATAAGACATGACGTATCGTTTTTCATCGTACTAAACTGCTATATTTAGTTTTTTCATCAGCGCTGTGCTAGTTAGGTCAGAATACCCTTGACCCTAATGTTTAGATAGTACAATTTCAGTCATTGTAAGTGAGGCCACACATCAGAGCTGCTGGTAGCGTGTTTCACTTTCACACGAAACATTTGGTGCAGTTCCCCTGAACTGGTAGCTTGGAGGAGCAGGGTTGCAGCCCATTGGCTGATGAGGCTCTTTGGTTTGTGGTTTTTTTCTAAAATCGGATGGAGCCACAGGAGCACGTGGTAAGGGCTTCCGCTAGCTCGGTTTTTGCGCAGCTCTTCAACATGACTGAAAATCAATCAAGCAGGGTCCCACAGGGATAGTCAGCGTGTGGTGCAGAGCTAAACAACCTGTAGATGTAACATACAATTTCACTGTTCTCGGATGCTCAGTGAACTTGAAAAAATGTAAATATTAAGCACAAAATTGTAGCTCCTTGACTTGACTGCAACCAGCAGCAAAAATAAGACTTATTTGGACTTTTTTTCAGCAAGGATGCATTAAATGGATTTCTAACAAAATGTATATTTATCAATGTATCTATTGTTTAAAGATCTTGAAACTTTTATTACAGCTTCCACAAAAATATTAAGCAGCGAAGCTGTAATACAAATGTTTCTTGAGTAGCAAATATTAGAATATTAGAATGATTTCTGATCATGTGACAGATTGGAGTAATGATGCTGAAAATTCACCATCATTGATGAAAATTTTTCTTCACAGGAATCAATTAAATTTTAAAAATACATTCAAATGAAAACAGTTGTTTTCAGTTTTTGGTCAAATAAATGCAACTTAAATGAGTATTAAAAAATCGAACCAAAATCATATGTGACTCTGCACCACGAAACCAGTCATAAGGGTCCATTTTTTTTAAAATTGAGATTTATACATCATTATCTGAATAAATAAGCTTTCCATTTATGTATGGTTTGTTAGGATAGGACAGCATTTGGTCGAGATGCAACTATTTGAAAATCTGGAATCTGAGGGTGCAAAAAAATCTAAATATTGAGGAAATCACTTTTAAAATTGTCCAAATAAAGTTCTTATCAGTGCATATTACTAATCAAAAATTCTAGAAAAGTCTAGATATATTTACAGTAGGAAATTTACAAACTATCTTCATGGAACATGATCTTTACTTACTATTCTGAAGATTTTTGGCATAAAAGAAAGGTCAATAATTTTGACCCATATAATGTATTGTTGGCTATTGCTACAAATATACCCGTGCCACTTATGACTGGTCTTGTGGTCCAGTGTCAAATATGTGGTTTGAAATCCACTTCAAAGCAGAAATGTATTCAGTGTGCCTCAGTCTCAGTGGTCATATCAGATTCCAGGTATTTTTTCATTGTTCAGAATATGACGCAAATGTAACATAATGCAAAGTGCATTGTATATTTACAAACCATACAAATTCATGCAATTTCACTCAGTTCTTCCATAGTGGAAAATTCATGGTGAATAAGTTGATTTCAGCCCAAAAAAACTACATTCAATTAAATTCAATAATTATTATTATCATCATTATTATTATTATTATTATTATTTCCAGTTATACATCTCTTTTTCCACACTAACAGCGACTTTGATGTTGAGGAAGTCTATTGGTACGTCGACATCAGTGCAAATACATTATATGTACTGTATATTGACTTACTCTGGTAAGTGGAAGCTGATCTTCTGATAATTAGAATTTAAATATATGTCAAAAATTAGTATCACTTCTGCTGTGCAACATTAAACGTGTTCCCAACATTTCTCCTTTTATGAGGCCGAGTTAAACACCTGCTAATGAAATGAGGAAGTGAAGAGCGCTCTCTTACTCACTAACTCCAAAATAAGTCAAGAGGAAATCTGGTCAAGGTATAAGACAGGGGGGGGGGTGGACTGCGTGTTTGTGTGTCTGTCAGGGAGAAGCGGTCTACGTAGCGGTCTTTCGACTCGGCTGAGTCACGTCCTGACCTGAATGTAAAGACATTATATCGCTGTTAATCATTGTGCCAGAATGTAAGGGGAGAAACCTGTAGTTTCCCAAACAAGAGTGATGTTGATCTCGTGGCGTTTTCATTGTGGGCGAATGCACTCCCCCTCATCCTCATTTGGTTTCAAAACTTTATTCTCACAGTAGCTCCTACGCATTTCTCTGATTTCCAAAAATGAAAAGCTGTTTTTGCTTTTTTTAAACAACAATGGATGCTAATATTAGATGCATTACAACATGACATGTCTTCATCCCTCCCACATCAGATTGACTGCATTCTGTACTTAAAAATGGCAAACACTGGCTAAAATCTGCAGTTCTTCCTTCCCTTTAACCAGAAACCCACTGATGTCTGATCAAATATCTCCTGTCTGGTAAGGATGGGGAAGTGAGGCCGTTGCGATGGGTTTTGCGCTCACGTACGCAGCTGTTCCAGGGCCTGGGGGGCAGAAGCAAAGGACAGATATAGGAATGGAGTTTGGGATGATAGATGCACAGAGATATGCAAAAGCGTGTGTGGGCATATCAGTAGTAATGGTTTGATTTCGTTTGCAAAGGCCATGGAGCGTTGAAGAACAATGCTCGTATTATACAGCTGAAGGGGGCCGATTGCACCTTCAACGCGTCCGTTGGCCGCAGAATGTATGCAAAGAAATTTGTCATGCAGAGCCTTGTGTTAATACGTTGCTGCACATTAATTTACATTTATGTCTCACAGAAAATCAGGGAAAAAAAGAGCATGCTGGAACTTTTTTCTCTCTCTCTCTCTCTCTCTCTCTTTTTTTTTTTTTTGGTCAAAAGCCAGTTTAAAAAGACACGTTGTATTGTCTCTTCAAAGTAGGTGAGACATCAAAGTGTTCTCCTCAAAAAAGCGTCTCATCATTTATCAGTTTCATTGTGATTTCTTCCAAACAATGTAACTGTAGTGACTCTGTCAGGAATTTTTAAGAACGTATTGCATTTTTGCGATAAGATAATGACTCCCTTAGGACTTAGGATATGGAAACCTTGGGTACGAATCCTGTGAAAAACATGACTCACGAAAGAGCTGAAAGATGAGAGATTGGAAAACAAGCTAAAACGTCTTGATTGCTCACACTTTTGTTCATATACTATCGGGTAGATTTAGGTGTAGTGCAGATGGTACGTTATTTTTAAAATGTCAAATAAATTAAAGTTTCTACCTATTAAATTGTATTTTATTAATGTCTGCACCTACCCTAACCGTAAACCTACCTCTTACAGTAATGCAAAAACTGTAATAATTGTACAGTACATCTGTACACCACCAAGCCTTTACCACAAAACGTACCATATGTGCGTTCACCTGTTCTGGGGGAAAAAATCGCTACCCACTGGACATTTCTGTTGGAAACTGTAGTAGTATGTACTGTACTCATTGGTATGTATTTCGAGTCTCGCGAAAAAGTTCCTCAGGTGCGTTTTCACCATGAGACCAGGGGTGTGTTTCCCAAAAGCATCGTTAGCCAACCATGGCCACAAGTTCCGTCGTTACCAACATAATTCACGTCATTAAAGAAGCACTCGACTTTTTTTGAAAATAGGCTCATTGTCCAACTCCCTTAGAGTTAAACAGTTGAGTTTTACCATTCAGCCGATCTCCGGGTCTGGCGGTAGCACTTTTAGCATCGCTTAGCATAGATCATTGAATCCAATTAGACCGATAGCATCTCAATCAAAAATGACCGTATATAATAACGATATTTTTCCTATTTAAAACTTGACTCTTCTGTAGTTACCACTGTAGTTACTAACTGTGTAACTTTTCATTTTTCGTCCATCTTTGTACACAATGTAACTACAGAAGAGTGAAGTTTTAAACAGGAAAAATATCAAAACTGGTTGGTTATTTTTGAGCGAGATGCTAATGGTCTAATCGGATTCAGTGATCTATGCTAATCTATGGATTCGAAAACGGTAAAACTCAACTGTTTAACTCTAAATGAAACTGTAATGTTTCAACATAGTATTCTTACTGTATTTTTAAACAAATAAATGCAATCTTGCAGTCTTACTGACCCAAAATAACCATAATGTACAGTATGTGAAGCATGAATTGGTGAATATTTACTAACAACGTGTCAGTTAGCTTTGAGCTCCAGACTAGATTTAGCAGCATTAAAGTGGGTGAATTTTTTATTTGCCACTGTATTTTGGTGGATGCTAGGCAGTTGCTATGTTGCTCTTCATGTTGCAATCGAGTGTCAATCTGTCCAAGAACTGTTAATACAGGTTACGTTCCTCTGTTGTTTCCTCTGGTTTTTTTTTTTGCAATGTTCCGTGCAGTTCACACGGAAATGAAAATTCAGTAAAAAAATTTACACACCCTCATGCCATTCCAAACCTTACTTACGTCTGTGAAACAAGAAAAAAAAAATATTATGAAGAAATATCACTAAGCAGTTTTGGTGACCATTGACCTCCATTGTATGAACTCTGTGAGCTATCCCTTTAAGATACACACAGATTAATGTTCTCTAAGCTGTTAATTACATGAATAAACCCATAAATAAATCTAGTATGAAATTAGCAGCACACAGGTTCATGCATGCACGTATTCATTTGATTTCAGGATTTTTGTGCCAAACTGACTTATATATAGCCTATATCAGCATTCTATCTGCCATCTGTAGCCTTGCTCTTGGTATTCATAACGTTCGACCATTAATCACGGTGCTGCAATCTGTGATCCAGGTACACAGTGGATTCACACACGTATGTGCTGCAGCCATCAGATATATTCAGAAAACCATCAGCTCAGTTCGGCACTAGTGGAGATGAACTTTGTTCTGTGCTTTCGGCTTCAGTCATGTGCTGTGACACTCTCACAGCCACTGTCCACAAGGTTTAAAAAAAGATATGGTTTGTTTTACCCGTCTGAAATGAGGCAGTGTGTGATTGCACACAGAAACATGATGCTCGCCGCAGGACACAAATGTGTCATTATGGTGGCACAGAGCTGCCACAGCTGCAGGTCACTCTTGCGTGAATTGTTCTGTATTGTTGACATTATAGTGGAGATATTTAAAGACAATAAACTGGTATCAAAGGTAGTGGTGTGAAAGTGATTTCACAATTGTGGAAACATTGATCATTGTAACTTATTGATACACTTGGAAGTATCAGTGACAGTTTAATAACATGTTTTTGTGTGTTGTATGAATCTGTTGTAACAAAAACTTTATTTTACATTTAAGTAAGCGATAATCAACATTTGAGCAAACAAGTCAACATGAAACCCAGTTTGCAACTGAAAAAGTATAGTGTGGTAAGGGATAGAAGTGCACTGTGCTAAATGAACACTGTTGTTTAACGTACCAGTTCAGGTGACAAAATATCAGATTTTTTAGTAGACAAAAATGACATGAATAGGGTTCAAATTTGGCCAAAATGTCAATTTTATTTAAAAAATTATTATTATTATTAAATAAAATATTAATTAAAGATAAGGTTTTCAGTTTTTTGTGCTTGTTTGTAGGGTTCAAAGTTGGCCCAAATTAAAATTGTATTACTATTATTATTATTATTATTATTATTATTAAATAAAATATCAACTAAAATATCATTTTTTGTGCTTGTTTGTAGGGATCAAAACATGGCCAAAATGTACATTTTATTATTATTATTATTATTAAATAAAACATTAACTAAAATATCATTTTTTTAGCTTGTTTGTAGGATTAAAAATGTGGCCAAAATTTTGTCATTATATTTCAATGTGACTAATTAATAATAATAATAATAATAATAATTTTTATTATTATTATTATTATTATTATTATTATTATTAAATATTAAGTATCATCTTTCAAATATATTTTCAAATATTTCACAGTAAAACATATCAAGTATTTAATAAAAAAATATTATTTTATTTTGCAATATATATGTAAATTTACAATAGCAATAATTATGGTTGTCTTAATTTCTTAATTTTCAAATGTTAAACCATCAGACTTTAATTTTGCCACAAGGAAGCCTTAAAGTTTCTCTTATGTTGACAGTCTTTTCTTTTTTTTCTGTCTCATTACAAGTTTTGTTGCATTGTTGCTTTTCCAAATGCATGTTATAAGCATCCAAAAACATTTCATCGCAGCCTTGGTTTTATTTTTTTATCATTGCAAAACTTTTTATTTTGATTAATCATGCAGTCCTATTTATATTTTATTTTTAGTGTTCAGTGTTATATTTCATTTGTAAAAATAGCCAATAAATCACTCACGTTAGACCATAAAACTGCTTGAAGGAAGTAAGTACGGCTCGTTTCGATCCATTTATTATTGTTGAATGGATATTTTTATCTTTGTGCATGCAATGACAAGTTTGTTTTTTTTTTAATCTGATGTGCTGTCAATGCAATGGGTGTGAAAGGAGTGTCGAAACAGTCTAAAACTTTATTCTCTCGCTTTCTCGTCTCAGAGGCCTCTGCAGAAATGGAGAACGGAGGCTCAATGAACTTGCTAGACTATGGGGAGGCGTTGTGGGAGAATGCAGAGAAGAACCGGTACATCTTGTGCCGTTTCATGAACCCCAACAAGCTGACTTCTTATCTGCGCCAATGCAAGGTCATCGACGAGCAAGACGAAGACGAGGTGCTCAACTCTCGCCTGCTGGAGTCCAAAGTCAACCGAGCAGGTATTTTTCGGTGTTTTCTTAAGCATATGCCGTAGCATTGTTGATGACGCGATACGGATCCGCCCAAGGTTGGTATTGCTCTCCAAATCGTATTGCAGGGACATCAACATTCATAGATGCAGTGACAGAAAATACTAAACACCGTGGAATATGGAAATGCAAATTCAATGCTGAAAACATTTACATGCAAATCACATCATCAATCAGTTACTCGGTCACCCCATCTTTCACTGTGTTTTTCCAGTGGTGTAATGTGATGATGAATGGACGCTTTTAATCCTGTGAGCTGCCGCTGTAGTTTTTCTTTCCCAACGACTCCTTGCTGAACCTGCGTATCATTTTTCAACTTCCGAATGGCCACAGGCAAAATGGATGACAGGGATTTCGCCTGAGCAGCTTGCTAAAGTCTGCGCTGTTTGTTTGTCACAAAGCAGCACATCAAAATGCTTGTTTAACATGGCTAGGATTTTCACAGCCCCCTAATGATTCTCTTTTCCCTCTGGGACTAGCAGTTTGGCACGTAATACACAAGATCTTTCAAGTACTTTTTGTGGCATGAATTTCTCTAGTGAGTTAAAATACAATGCGCTGCTTTCATCAAAGACAAGTCTGGACATTCCCTGCCACAGCGACACAACAGAGTTTAAAGGAGAAATCCACTTCCAGAACAGCAATTTACAAATAATGTACTCACCCCCTTGTCATTCAAAATGTTCATGTCTTTCTGTCTTCAGTCGTAAAGAAATTATGGTTTTTGAAGAAAGCATTTCAGGATTTTGTCCATATAATGGACTTCAATGGTGCCCCGATTTTGAACTTTTTTTTTTCGAAAAATACAAATTTGTATACTTTGTAAGCACAAAAGCTTGTGTAGCACAGGCTCTGGGATGCGCGTCCACGAAGCTACGTACTATGGAATCACGTCTAAGTTCATCGTCCGTGTACTCCGGCTCAAAAAGGTAGAGTATGGCGAAAAACTGCATCTCATTTTCACTTACAACTTCAGAATCGTCCAACATCGTTGTACCTTTTTGTTTGTAAACAGCGTTTGACTTTTTATTTCCACTTCATTAGTCTTTGCATGTTCGCTTTGTAAACACTGAGTCTGTAGTTCCGCCTACGTCGACCGCGGCCTTTCGACTTGATTCAATAGTACGTAGCGTCGTGGACGCGCATCACAGAGCTAGTAAACAAATTTGTATTTTTTAGAAAAAACTGAGAGATAATTTCACTAAATAAGACCCTTCTTCCTTGGCTGGGATCATTTAGAGTCCTTTGAAGCTGCATTTAAACTACATTTTGCAAGTTCAAAATCGGGGCACCATATCAGTCCATTATATGGAGAAAAATCCTGAAATCTTTTCCTCAAAAAACATAATTTCTTTATGACTAAAGACAGAAAGACATGAACATCTTGGATGACAAGGGGGTGAGTAAATGACTTGTAAATTGTTGTTCTGGAAGTGGACTTCTCCTTTAATAACATGTCTTAAACCAGCAAGATTTTTATAAGCTGCAACAAAATTAATCAGAAGAGCGTATGCGCAGAGCTCTTTCTACAAGCCTGCTGCTGTTTCAAACTTGCAACAAAGTGGATAAATACAAAAAAACATTATTCAAAATATATACTCAGTGACTGATACTGATACATCTTTGTCATGGAATACGCATGCTTTCACTTATTTTCAAGTTATCATTATAATTTTTTTTTTGTTAAATGTTCAATTGTTTTTTGTATGATGGAGTCACGTAAAATGATCCTCCGTTCACCCCAAAACAAAATTACCCCATTAATGACACACCCTCAAGCCATCCTAGGTGTATATGACTTTCTAAATGTCAGATGAATACAATCAGAGTTACCAATGGCTCTTCCAAGCTTTATAATGGTAGTGAATGGTGGTCTTAAAATTTTAAAGCTGAAAAAAGTGAGTCCATCCATCATAAAAAATACTCCACATGGCTCCAGGGGGTTAATAAAGGCCTTCTGAAGCAAAGCGATACATTTGTATAAGAAAAATATCCATATTTACAACTTTATAAACCATAATCTCTAAACTTTGTTAAATGCAGCAGATTCCAGGTTCCAGCAGATTTTTGGGTGAACTATCCCTTTAAAACTCAAGTTTTAAACCTTTTTAATATTATACCAAACAATCAGTAGCTGTCAACTGCATTTGTGATATGATATGATAACCTGCATGGGCGACCGCTGCGCCCCGTAAGCAATAATGACAATTGATAAGCCATTTGGATAAGCAGGACCCTGACAGTATGAGGACCTTGTTTTATTTCATCTAGACTTTTATTTCATGAACAGTAATGGAGTAAATAATAATATAAAAATATATTTTAAAAATATTTATTTATTTATTTATTTTATTTTAAAAATGTGGATGCATGTTTAAAAGGATATCCACACAAAAATCCACTTTTAATTTGCTCACTGTTAGGCCATTCATTTAAATTAATATATGAAATGTATTAAGAAATATAAAAAATATAATTTTTAGATGCCATTTTAGTAAAAATTTGACCAAAAATAATAGATCCCACTACGTACAGTTGAAGTACAGGAGATTTACATACACCTTGCAGAATCTGCAAAATGTTAATTATTTTACCAAAATAAGAGGGATCATACAAAATGCATGTTATTAATTATTTATTACTGACCTGGATATTTTAGTGATACCTTTTTCGAAAAGAAAAAAAAACACTGAGGACAACTGAGGGACTCATATGCAGCTATTACAGAAGGTTAAAATGCTCACATGTGCTCCAGAAGGAAAAACAATGCATTAAGAGCCAGGGGGTGTAAACTTTTGAAGAGAATGTAGATGTGCACATTTTTCTTATTTTGCCTAAATGTCATGTTTTTTTCATTTAGTACTGTTCTTTAGAAGCTACAGAAGATGCTTAAATGTTTCCCAGAAGACAAAATAAGTTACATTTACCCTGATCTTCAAATTCCAAAAGTTTTCACCCCTGACTCTTAATGCATTGTGTTTCCTTCTGGAGCATCAGTGAGTGTTTGAACCTTCTGTAATAGTTGCATGTGAGTCCCTCAGTTGTCTTGAAAAGATGTTTGAAAAGATGAATCTCAAAATCATACAGTCATTGTTGGAAAGGGTTCAAATACACAAAAATGCTGAAAAACCAAAAAAATTGTGGGATCTGAATTTTTCTGAAGAACAGCAGGTAGTTTAACTGTTCAGAACAAACAAGGGACTCATGAACAACTATCACTAAACAAAAAAACAGCTGAGGATCATTCAGGAAACAACATAGTATTAAGAATCAAGTGTATGTAAACTTTTAAACAGGGTTATTTTCATAAATTTAACTATTATTTTCTCTTGTGGACTATATGGAAACGTCTTTTATGTTAAGTATCTTATTCAGGCCAGTACTAAATAAAAAAGAACATGCATTTTGTATGATCCCTCTTATTTTGGTAATTGATAATGATATGATACTGATAATGATTCATCCTGATAACTTTAACATGCACTATTCAAAGTAATTTGTAAAGGTCACATTAGGTAGAAATAACTCATTGTACTTTTTTTCAGTTCAACAAAAGTAATGCTGCAGTGGTATGTTTCAGGTCGGTTGTTGGATATCCTGCACACAAAGGGAGATCGAGGCTATGTGGTTTTTCTAGAGAGTCTAGAGTTGTACTACCCTGACCTCTACAAGCTCGTCACGGGGAAGGAGCCAACACGCAGATGTTCCACTATAGTCGGTGAGCTGCTTTTAAATTCAAAATGCCACCCATATAAATGACCTACAACCATGCCTTAAAAAAGTTTGTTGCTTTCCACCTGCTTCCCTTCTGGGATGAGGATCTGCCATAAATCCTTTTTCAGATTTGTGCAGTAGCCTTATAAACAATTACTGTGGTGCTCACAGACATTCAAGAATACCATTTCTTTTTCTTTTTTTTTTTTTCGTGCAGTAGTTTAATTAACTGTATTTTATCCTTTTCCTGCAGTGGAAGAGGGCCAGGAAGGGCTAATCCAGTTTTTAATGAATGAAGTCATGAAGCTTCAGCAGCAGTCCAAGGCTAAAGATGTGCAGCGGGTGGACATCATGACCAAATGCCGCACGCTAGAAGATGAGCACAAGAAGCTACGACTGGCCAACCAGGAGCTGCAGACTTTCCAGGAACGCTACAATAAGATGAAAGAAGAGCGTAATAACTATAACGATGAACTTATAAAGGTGAAGGATGACAACTATCAACTGGCTATGCGATATGCCCAGCTCAGCGAGGAGAAGAATATGGCTGTGATGAGGAGCCGAGACCTTCAGCTAGAGGTTAGAGGGCTTCTGCGAGCACTGCAGGACTTCTTCTTAAAAAGTCTCTCCGTCTTCTGTATTTACTGCTGAGAGTGATGGGTCACTCATATTTACATGAATGTTTTGACTAAGTGGGATACAAATGTTGAAAGCTGTCTCTCTATTTCCTCTAGATTGACCAACTAAAGCACAAGTTGAACAAGGTGGAGGAGGAGTGCAAAATGGAGAGGAGGCAGTCTCTGAAACTGAAGAATGACATTGAGAACCGACCCCGGAAAGAGCAGATATTTGAGCTGGAGCGAGAGAATGAGGTCTTGAAGATCAAACTCCAGGAGTTGCAGTCCATCATACAGGTAAGGACCGATTTTGCATCACAGTAAATAAAAGACTGTGAAAAGCAACAGTTGGGAAAGGTAACTCAAAGTCAGAGATTTCAAAGTTGTTTTGTATGCTTGTTTTGTTTCGTTTTATGCATAGCCCGGGCCTCTGCCTGATTCAGACAAGGCCATCTTGGATATCCTGGAGCATGACCGACAGGAGGCTCTAGAGGATCGTCAGGAGCTAGTCAACAGACTCTATAACCTGCACGAAGAGGTCCGACAGGCCGAGGAGCTCCGGGACAAGGTCAGGACCAGACTCGCATTGAAAAAATAATCATTTTAGCTTCAGGCTCCTATACAAACAATGCATAGCACATACTAATGAATGCTTTGAAAAAAAATGTTTGGTGTTACTAAGTCTTACATTTTGGGTAACACTTTACAATTAGGTTTCATTAGTTAACATGAACTAAGAATGAACAATACTTAATCTACAGCAATAGTTAATCTTAGTTAATGTTAATTTTCAGCATGTACGTATGCGTTATTAAAATCACAAGTTGTGTTTGTTAGCAATGAACAACTGTATTTTTATTACCTAACATTAACAAAGACAAATAAATAGCGTAATAAATGTATTGTTCATTGTTTGTTCATGTTAGTTAATACGTTAATACGTTTGAACAGTAAGATTTTTAATGTTTTTTAAAGAAAATCTCTTCTGCTCACCAAAGCCTGCATTTATTTACAGCAAAAAGGATATCCGAAGGATAGCAAAAACAGTAACATTTTGAAATATTTTTACTACGTAAAATAGCTGTTTTCTATTTGAATATATTTTCAAATGTCATTTGTTCCTGTGATTTCAAAGCTACATTTTCAGCATCATTACTTCAGTATCTCTTGATCCTTCAGCAATCATTCTAATATGCTGATTTGCTTTTCAAAAAAGAAAAAAATGTCTATTTTAGACAAATGCTGTTCTTTTGAACTTTCTATTCATCAAAGAAACCTGAAATTCTACGCTGTTTTCATCATCATAATAATAATAATAAATGTTTTTGAGCAGCAAATCAGAACATTAGAATGATTAATCAAGGATCATGTGACTGGAGTAATGATGCTAAAAATTCAGCTTTAAAAATCACAGGAATAAATTCATTTTAAAATATATTCAAACAGAATAAATTTAAAAATAATAAATATATTTCAAAATGTTACTGTTTTTGCTGTACTTTGGATCAAATAAATGCAGGAAAAGACTTTAAAAAACAAACTGGTAGTAGCAGTTATTTTAAATTGTAATAATATTCACAATATTATAGTAGGCTAATTTATGTTATTTATTTATTTTAATTTAATTATTTTAAATGCATTTAATTTTAATATATATGTTTTAATTGTGTTTTAAACAACCCTGTTCTGTTCTTGCTATGAAAGTAGCATTTGGTGTTGACGCGGCATTATGAAAGAGGAACAACTTTGTATCTGTATTTAATGAAATAATATACCTTTATTCATATGCAAGCTTTCTAGTTGCATTGCAACTAGAAATTACTTTATCTGCAAGCAATGCAATACTTTTTTTTGCGAAAATGAGTCATCTTATATGGCAGCATAACTTGACTGAAACAGTCTTACTGCCGTAAGTGCACCGACTGTATAGTGCATGCAAAAGCTGTCTAGGTAGACAGCTTACTTAAGCGTCAGGTCACGTCAGGTCACGTAAGGTCAATTTTAGTCACGTCCTGAAAGATCAAATGTCCTCATAATAAACATGGCAAATGTGATATTACATTGGCCTCATGGGGGATTAAGTGTATTTAATATGGTCTCAGCATGAGAGTTTTTAGTTGACGGCTAGAAATAATGAAGTGTAGGCAAAGGTTTTTTCTCTTGTCACACATGAACGAGAAGTGACAGAGGCTGATGAGGACTGGCTGCTCTAAGTGGCCCCTTCTGCAATGTGCTGCAGCTCTAATTAGAAGCGCATCTGAAGTGACGTGTGAAAAGTGTCAGAATTCGGGCTAAGACAGGAAGGGAGGGGGATGGGTGGCGGCAGTGACTTCTTATCACAGTCAGCCCTCTTTTGGAGCTTTTCAAATGCTCTACTTCTTGCATATAATGTGCAATTTAGGCCTACTTCGGTCGCAAAAGAAAAAAGAGAACAAGTTCAACCAAGTTTAATACGTGCAGAATGCTCGTCAAAGCCAGACATCCTGCATTCCCCAATACATGTTAATGTTAGTTTGTTTATTGAGACATGGAAAGTAATCCTTGTTTGAAACTATTGGCATGCTATGGAAATTTCTGCTCCAACAAATGGAAATTTATGCCGTAGCAGAGCATTTTTCTCTGTAGGTGATGAAGCTTTGTCTCTTTGACATGCAGTCAGCAGGGTTTGAGTTGCATGAAACGTTTAATGTTTAGTGTGGAATGACGAAACGAGGAGTAGGCATTAATAATGTGCTGAAAAGAAACCGTAAGATTTCCTCTCAGGGTCATGCGATACAATTTTGAATGATGCCACTTTGCTCTTTATTGTATTGATGAGTTTAAATAAGAAATGTTTTATCTGATAATGCACAGTACCTGGAAGAGAAGGAGGACCTTGAACTGAAGTGCTCCACTTTGGTGAAGGACTGCGAAATGTACAAGAACCGCATGAATACGGTTATGGTGCAGCTGGAAGAGTTGGAACGGGAGCGGGACCAGGTTGAGTACTATGTTCCTACTAAAGGCTTACTTCATTTCCTGTTACTTAAAAGCGCTATATATATAGTATGTTTATCTCTGTCGCACAGGCTTTCAAGTCAAGAGACGATGCTCAACACCTCGTGTCTCAATGTCTGATTGACAAAGACAAGTACCGCAAGCAAATACGGGAGTTGGAAGAGAGGAGCGATGAACTTCAAATCGAAATTGTACGCAAAGAAGCCAAGATAGTCAACTTGGAGTGCAAACTGAGACGGATGGCCAAAGAAAATGGTTTGGATCAGGTGAGAAATTTTTTTTTTTCTCAATTTTTTGAGTTTTTTTTGATTGGCTGTTACCATTAAATATTTTTTAATGGTGCTGTCAAACAATTAATTGCATCCAAAATGCAAGTTTTTGTTTACATAATATATGCATGTGTACTGTGTATATTTATTATGTATATATAAATACACACATACACAGTATGTATCTTGAAAATATTTACATGTATTCATGTCATTAATATTATATAGAAATATATTTATATATAATATATAGGGCTGTCAAACGATTAATCGTGATTAATCGCATACAAAATAAAAGTTTGAGTTTGGCTAATATATGTGTGTGCACTGTGTGTAATTATTATGTATATATAAATACAAACATTCATGTATATATTTAAGAAATATTTACAATTATATGTAGTTACTATAATTTTTAAATAATTGATATTATACATAAATAAAAATACTTTGTACATAAATAACATATTTCTCTTAAATATATACATGAATGTGTTTGTATTTATATATACATAATAATTACACACAGTGCACACACATATATTAGGCAAACTCAAACTTTTATTTTGCATGCGATTAATCGCGATTAGTTGTTTGACAGCCCTAATAATATATAAACGTAACATTTTTCTTAAATATATCCACACGTGTGTATTTAAATATACATAATAAATATACACAGTACACACATATATTATGTAAACAAAAACTTTTAGTTTGGATGCGATTAATCACGTTTAACAGCACTAATATTTTTTTGCTGTCAATCAATTAAAAAAAAAACTAATTAATCACATTTTTTCTGAAATTGTGATTAATCTTACTGATCTTATTAAAACTTTTATATTGCAATAATTTCACATCCAATCTTCAGATTAATGTAGAATCATCATAAAGACAGTATATATTTTTTATATTTGTTTAGTGGCATCATTTTTATGACTGAAGGTGAGTATCACTGATACCAATACTGATGTCCCTATGAAACAGATTTTTTCCCCTAATTTTTAGCCATTAATTATATCCATTCAACATTACATTATAAACTAGAGCAATTAATTGTAACATTTATTAAATGTTTAAATATTTATTTATTTAAATGTATGTAAACATTTTCAGAGTATATACTGTATATGTGTATTTAAATATACATAATAAATATACACAGTACACACACATATATTATGTAAACAAAAATTTTTGTTATTTTTGGATGTGATTAATCGCGATTAATCGTTAGTTAGCATCTTCACATAAGCCCATTACAATAAATGTCATATTTAGCTACCAGTGCCTTTCAGCAAGTAGGAAATATAAAAATTGAATGAAATTATCAAATACCAAATACTAAATTAATTTCTATAAAGGTTATTGATTTCCTCTTTTTTTCTTTTGTTCTTTGATTAACAGACATCACAGCAGCTGGGTTATTAGGTTATTTGGCCGCTATTACTTTAAGAGCTGCCACTGCTAAACATGACATGGATCTGACACGCATCATATTTTCTCACAAACGTTTATATATTATTGCGCTTTTAGACGCAATTCTTGTAAAGAAAAAAGAGACAGAAGCAGCAGTTGTGAGTGGGGTGGCCAACAGAAATGAATGGCTTGCGTTAACACACTCATTTTGACAGGAGTATTTTTCTTATTTTATCATGATATTTCTCCCTCAGAGTCTGCCACGAGACATTACTCCGTTAATTATAGCTCAGCACTTTGGGCAGCCTGCTGGAGGACCTTCAGAAGACTCTGGAGAAGAAACTGTTGATGATCAAGAGCCTAAACTCCAACGCAGAAGTAACCTTAAAGGCAGAGTGAGTCCAAACTTATAGCTATTTATAGCTAATAATAATCTCTCATTATACATCTTTGATCAATATTCTTGCTGTATTTCAATGCCTGCCATTCTCATTTATTAGATTAACAGACCAAAATCTCCAGCTGCTGGACCCAAAAGTCCTCTATTCCAAGGTAATTTTTTTAAGAGCTCTGGTGCTGCTTGTGAACTTGCAGTTAATATGTTGTTATTGTATGGCATTGTTCACTGAATGTTTTATAAGCTTAGTTTCCTTTCATTTCATCTCTCATTATATAGCCATGCCTTTCACCAATGGAGATCTGTTAGAACCTGCAGCCACTGACAACACAAGTCTCAACAGCGCCAGTGCAGTGATTTCTCCTGCAGAGATCTGCATTAAAAATGTAGCCGTTAATGCATTTTCCTCTCATAGTATGTCTTTCCAAGTTGCTTTTTTGAAGCTAAATGGTGTGTATGTTCTTGTGTCTCTTCAGCTGCGATGCCGTAATGACAGTATCTTGTCCACCGTGCCAGAGCCTCCAGACCAGAGCTCCATTGTCAGGAGAAGCAAGGAGAACCCAAACTCTCAATACAAATGGTAATTAAAACCATGGATAGTTGCTAATTATCACACGTCTGATTTGTATGACGAACTATGGTATTTGTTTTTAAAAATAGCAGCCTAACATTATTTTGAAACTGGTGTAGTTGTAAGATGGGTAGTAACTGATTACATGTAATCTGGATTTTGAATCAGATTACAAAAATGAAGTACTTGTAATTAGATTAGATTACATTTTCAAATACTCGTTAGAAGACTACAATTACTTTTTATTGATTACATGATCGCACATTATTTACACAACAGCAATGAATGATAATGTATTGATTCTCCCTAATTTCCCGTTTTAAATGCTGTTTTCTAATAGCCTACTGCTTATATGAAATCAGAAAGTCTTCCAGTTTTGTGAACCAGTCAGTCAGGTCATTAGTCAGGTTTAAGAATTGTTTCAATATTGCATCAACTACTGATGAACACATTGATTTTTATTTCAATTATCGCTCTTTAGGTTATTGTGTTATATGCGTTTCTATGTCTTCAGAATCAGGCAGTCAAATAATTAATTGCGATTAATTGGATCCAAAATAAAAATTTGTGTTTATATATGTGTGAGTACTGTGTATATTTATGATGTTTATATAAATATATACACACACGTGTATATATTTTTAAAATATTTATGTCTATATATATATATATATATATATATATATATTTACGCATAAATTAAATTATATATACATGCAAGTGTGTGTATTTATATATACCTAATAAATATACACAGTACTCACACATATATTATGTAAACACTAACTTTTATTTTGGATACGATTAATCACGATCACCTAATATATTTACTTTAAGTACCTCTGATATTTTACAATAAATATTTTAATAATTAAGTATCACATTTGCATTTTCATGGTTCTCTGATATAGGTTTTTTTTTAATCTTTGTATTTTATATGACTATGGTACAAGGCTATCCTTCTGTGTTTAAATCAAAGTTAGGTCAAAAGTGTGTAAAAATGTGTAAATGTAACGGGTTACATTACTAGCTGTGATTTTTGTCATGTAATTTGGAATCAGTAATGGATTACAGTTTGTTAGTAATCTACCCAGCTCTGTTTATGTGTTATTTAGAATGCATTTCTACAAAAATACCATTAACTATAGTAAAGTCATTGGCATTGTAGAGTAAAATTCACTATGCTGTATCTCTCTTTCAGTCTTCCCATTTCAGACCCGACAGATACTGACAGTGGAGACAATGCCGACATGGGTATGAACACGCATAAATCATTTATTCCACCCACTCGCAGCTGAATCATACACTTAAGTGACTCGTCTGTGTAAAAATGTCTCTTTCTTTACTGTAGATGACCATGACTTAGACATTTCCTCCTACGGGCCTTCATCCATCCATTCATCTTCATCTTCCCACCAGTCTGAGACAATGGACTCGTACGATCTGGAGCAAGTCAATAACATCTTCAGGAAATTCTCTTTGGAGAGGTATTTTGTTGTATTTATAGTCATAGTGTTATTTATAATTATTCTTTGAGCACTCAGTGAATTGACTTGAGACAAAATCTTGTCATCTCAATTTACCCTCACCCATCCTCATTTATGCACGTGTCCTTGGTCTTTCCCCAGACCGTTTCGTCCCTCATTGACCTCAGGCCCTCCGCAAAACTCATTGCGGCCAGTTCAAAGCCTTTTTCTCTCTGGAGAAAACCTTCTGTCGGACATCACTCTGATTGGTGGAAATGATAGTGGCATCTTCGTGTCCTCTGTCCAGTCTGGTTCTGAAACAGAACGGGCCGGAGTTAAAGTTGGACATCATCTTCTAATGGTGGGATTGAACTCCTGCATATGTTCCTCAGTCAAAATAACCTGGTGTAGTAGTAGTAATCTTTTCCCGTTTGGTTTCATTTATCCTCTAGTTGGAAGGCAATGTTCGTGGAGAAGCTCAGAGTGTGGCATTGGACACTTGCACCAAAGAGGAAGCTCACTGGACCCTACAGAGATGCACTGGAGAAGTGCATCTCCATTACAAGCACAACTATGATGGTGAGTCCAGACCTCTCTTAAAAGGAACATGCTTTTTTTCAATGTGCATACTTCAAAAAGTGCTCCGCCACCCTGGGAGGAACCTAATAACATATTCAGACTCTAAAGAAAAGACAGCGCTTTGGTCTTTTAGCCCATGGCTCTGTCTGAATCAAATGCTGCTCCTTTGTTCCCATCACAACATAGTGTTGTGTTAAGCTCCATCCACACCAAACTATTCTAAGGGTCGCTTCTCTACTCCTCAATGCTTTTTATTGGGCCACAGAATGCCTTGACCCTGCTTTTTGTGTCCAGGCTACAGGCGTCTGCTGAAGGACATTGAAGATGGCACAGTGGTATCCGGAGACTCTTTCTACATCCGTCTCAATCTGAACATCTCCAGCCAGTTGGACAACTGTTCACTCAACGTACGATGTGACGAGGTTCTCCATGTCCTGGACACCATGCACCAGGGCAAATGCGAGTGGGTGTGCGCCCGTGTTGACCCTTTCACCAACAAGGACACAGAGAGAGGCACCATCCCGAGCTACTCGAGGTGAGGACACTGAAAAACGAGTGACCATTATAGTGTCTGTTTCAAAACCGAAAGTGTGAATATTCGTCTATTGCCTGCTGCAGATTGTCTGTCAGTGCGTAGGTGAGTGTGTGGGTGTGCATTTTTATATCTGTTGACACTGACGAGAAGCTGTAAAGTCAACTTAGCTGTCACCTCCTCCCCAGAGCCCAGCAGCTCCTCTTGGTGAAGATTCAGAAGCTGATGTGTCGAGGAGGTCGAGAGGAAGTCGAAACTCTGCGAGGACTACGGGTCAGTTTATTCTGGATTACTGGAGAAATGCATCTACTTTTGGCTTTCATATTTGTTGATGAGTCAGAACTGACGAGACGTAATTTAAATGCCAGTTAAAGTGACTGTATTCAACACTTTTTGTCACTTCAAAGGGATAGTTCAGCAAAAAATGAAAATTCTGTCATCATTTTACCTACTCTCATGTACTTACAAACCTATTTGAATGACTTTCTTCTGTGGTAACAGAACTGAATAACCGTTTTTGTTCATCTAATAAAAAAGTAAAGTTCTTTTATGTACTGGCCAGCTGTAGATCTGAGCCCATTTATAATGTCAGTCAACACCTATTGGAGCAAAACAGTCATAGTTTAGTGTATGAACCTGTCTTTGAACCTCTAAATTAAAAAAAAAACAAAAAAACTGTTTGTTCTGCTCCTTTAAGACGTAATAATGCAAATAGCCTCCATTTTACAGTGTATGTGTTGTGTGTATGGTCCAGGGTCGTAAATTAATGAGGGCTTGTGGCAAAAATGCCACCAAAATGAACAAAAATGCCTCATAAATTCAAGACAAAGGGGCCCTGCACAATTAAACAATGTATTACGGCTATCACGATTAAACTTAAATGTGAAAATGAATGAAAAGTGTCAATTCGCGGGGTTAGGTTTTAGGGGTGTAACGATACATGTATTCGTACCAAACCGTCACGGTACGGGCATCTCGGTTCGGTGCATGAGGCCTTACAAAGGATCAACAAAACAAGCGAAACAAGCGCCCGCAGTAATGCAACTCTGTTTGATGACCGCCAGCAGAAGAACAGCGAATGCCAGAAGTTGCGCACTTGAAAACAAAGCCCAGTAGACAGTGACCATGTGCTGATTCTGAATGTGTCTCTCACTGACAAAGAAGTATAATGTTACTTTAAAGGCTTGTGTACTCAACTGTCTGCAAAATGGAGCTTTGTGCTCTTGTATCCTACCTCATTCGGCACAAATCCAAATATTCCATAATATTTCCATATTTGCGATGCATCCAAATGCTAAACTATTATTTGTTATGTAAATAATAGACCTTTTACTTCAGTTGCGTTCTAACGGTGGCACAGTGAGGCGGGCGCGCTGATGTTTGGTTCACTGTTTTATTTTGGTAAAGTACCAACTGCGCTGTCAAGTTAGCAATGCTAGAAGCCTGGAACTGATATGTTTTGTGTTTGTGTGCACCGGCGCATTTACTTCAGCTTTCCTCATACCAGCAAAATCAACTTAAAAAACAAATAATAAATGCCATTTGAGTTTACTTTCTCTCACAAAACTAGACTGAAACTCAAATATAGGCTACTTTACCTGTCGCACAGTTTTTTCCCCTTGTCTATCAGTTAACTAAATTAAATATATTTCAAATATTTATTCCTTGTATGTATATATGTACTGCAGAATTTATAGCCTATATATGACATTAATTTAATATAATATTTAGTATTTTCACATGTAGGTGGAAAAAATGTAATTTGTACTACTGTCTGTTTAAAATAAATTAACAGAAACCTAGCATAGTAGATTTTTTTTTTTTCTGTTGTACCGAAATCAGATCGAACCGTGACCCTCGAACCGACCCCTATTAAGTTTATATTCGCACACATTGTGTCAGATTGCTTCTACGTTCTGTTTTGTGCAGCGTTGAACTTACAACCAATCAAACGCATTTCTGTTGAACTTGCGAACGTATTAGCCAATCAGGCGCTTAGATTAGTCAGCGCTGAAAACGCGCCAATCAGAGGCGCTTAGATTAGTCAGTGCTGAAAACGCCAAACGCCGGAGCTGTTGTTGATTGCGCACGCTCGCGAATTCCTTCATCATAAACGACACAGTGAGGATACGATGTAAATAAAAGATTAATTTCATAGCTTCAGTGATTAAAACGGGAGGTTTTGCATAACTTGCGGTAGACTAGACTAACGTTTGTTTGTCTGTGAAGACACGTTTTTCTGTGAAGCCAGAATGTGACGTTTATGTTGTGTTCTATATCGATATTAATAATCATTATTGCAATATAAAGAGCAGTAATCTACAATAATAATGATTTTTTTAACATAATATTGCAGACCTATGAGCTCCTGTTTTTTTTACATGTAGCTGTTTTAGATACAGTTTTGAACAGTCTATTGTTATTGACAACAGTTTAAAATATATATATTTTTTTAAATAATTGGGAATTTGACATTAAAGACAAAACAGTATTGTGATTTATAAAAATTGCATTCAGAAATGTAAAAAATGCCCATGGAAATCAATTCCTTAATGGAAAAGTTCATTTCTGACCCTGGAATGGTCACATGTCAGATAACTCATAGTCATGATGTCATTTCCTTAATAGTTTTTTGAAAATTGTCTTGGAAAATGTCACTTTCTATGTGTCCCTCTCTAATGAATTCTCTTGCTTCCATTTGTGCTCGCAGAACACCCTTCAGCCTGAGGAGCCCACACCAACTCAAGACCCCAAGTCTAGTCCGCGTCTGTCCAGAGCCAGTGTCTTCATCTTTCAGTTATTACAGGTAACAGGTCCTCTTGAGTTTGCTCTTCCTGCCATAGTGCTGAGGTCTTACTGCAGATAGGAAAAGAGCAGAGTCTTGCCGAGATTAAAAGAGATCCCTGGTGTCAGTTTGTCAGCAGGGTGGATAACAAGTACAAGAGGATGAACAGCAGTGAGCGTGTCCGCATTGTCAATGGAGGAAATCCATCATCAGTTTCCAGGCCAGGTTTTGAAACACTGAGGCCTGAGGGTAAGACTGCCTACCCTCATCTTTACTTGTTTATTTCGAAGGAATCTGTGCAGCGGATGCCATGTAGACAGGCTTCGTACTGTCATGAAAATGAAACTTGTTAGGGAATTTGTAAAGCTTGATTTCGAGAACTGAAAAATCATAAATACATTTTTTTTTAGTTATGCTCTAGATTGTTTAATCAGCCTGGTTTAATCAGAAATCAATGCTTTTTTTCTTCTCATGTCCATTTATAGGTTGCTGATTTACATTTGACATTTAGCAGTAAACTCCTTTCAAAGCTGACCTGTGAACTGTTTCTGTTTTTATCAGACACGTCTGATCCAGAGAGCGATTTGAACAAGAGCTTGAATCTGATCCCGTACAGCCTAGTGACCCCACACCAATGTCAGCGCAAAAGACCTGTGCTCTTCACCCCTAACATCCTATCCAAGACCATTGTCCAGAAGTTTCTTAACCTTGGAGGTGCTATGGAGTTCAATATATGCAAACCAGGTAAAAGTGGGTGGAAAGAAGGCTGCCCTAATTATAGCGGCACGCTGTGGTGGTGAAGATGATTGCGATATTGTTTTGTTTTTGTTGCCGTTATTATCTATAGGTCACATATGTGATAACAGGGTCTTTAGTTTAATTTGTTCCATGACTTCAAATCTAACGTCACAAACAACCCACTCAGTCTGTGTTTAGCACAAGCTTTTGAATGTATGTAATAAACCTCAGATGAATTCAGCTGTTGCAGTTAGAAAATCATTGTCAGTTAGTAATGTTGAGTGGGTTGTTTGTAAAGCTGGACATAGAGATTGACTGATATACACTACCAGTCGAACGTTCTTGAACAGTGAGATTTTTAATGCTTTTTAAAAGAAGTCTCGTCTGCTCACCAAGCCTGCATTTATTTGATTCAAAGGATAGCAAAAACAGTAACATTTTGAAATATTTGTACTATTTAAAGTAATTGTGTTGCTATTTGAATATATTTTAAAATGATTTATTCCTGTAATCAAAGCTAAATTTTTAGCTTCATTACTCCAGTCTTCATTGTCAAATGATCCTTCAGAAATCATTCAGATATGCTGATTTGCTGTTCAAGAAACATTTTTTTTATTATTATTATTATTATCAATATTTAAAACAGTTTAGTACATTTTTTTCATGATTCTTTGATGAATAGAAAGTTCAGCGTTTATTTGAAATAAAAAGCTTTTGTAACATTATACATTATACCATTTGAAAGCTTGGAGTCAGTGTAATTTTTTGGGGGGAAAGAAATTAATAAAATAATTAATTAATAATTAAAATAAATAATTAATTAATGAAATTGTTATTTATAATACTCTTCTGAACTTTCTATTCATCAAAGAAACCTGAAAAAAAAATCTACTTAGCTGTTTTCAACATAATAATAATTTTAAATTAATTAAAATATAATTAATGATAAATATTTTTTGAGCAACAAATCAGAATATGATTTCTGAAGGATCATGTGACTGGAGTAATGATGCTGTAAATTCAGTATTCAGAATAAATTACATATTAAATTCAGAATAATTCAGAATAAATTACATATTAAAATATAATCAAATAGAAAAGTTACATAAAAATATTTCAAAATTGTACTGTTTTTGCTGTACTTTAGATTAAATAAATGTAGGCTTGGTGAGCAATAGAGACTTCTTTAAAAAATAAAAATCTTACTGTTAAGAAACGTTTGACTGGTAGTATATATGTAATTTATTTATTTACTTGTTTGTTTATATTTATTGTTCTTTTTGTTTTTGACACAGTGACTAAATAATCACTAACTTCTTAAGTTATTTTAAAAACTCATACGTGTAATTATTGGCATTGGTAAAAAAATATGTACGAATAATGCTAAAAATACATTTAAACAAATTATCAGGCCTCTTTTAAAAAATAATCAAGTAACCAGATGACATTTTGTTTGATCACATTCGGTTTCTTTAATAGTTCATGAAGATAAGCTCTCTTTGTTGCTGTACTGCTGCTGAATCTGCAGCGCCAACAGTAGTTTCACCTTCAGAGTTTGCAAGGTTTCAGTCTGAATGTCGAGAGAAAAAACTGGATGCTATAGTTAGATTCACAAAAGATTAGCAGATATTTTAAATGAATCACAAATCAGTCTGGATGAGTTGATGTGTAATTAGAGAGTGTAAATACTGACTGGCTGTTCATAGACGACAGTGTGTATTTTTGACTATACATCCCTAGCAGAGTTGAATTGTAATGGTGCTTCAATAACGTACCAAAATAAAAATAAATGGAATCTTTAAGAAACTGGAATTGATAAGAGTAATCAAATGTATGAAACCCTTATGATGCCCTCCCTAGATGTTTTCCTTGACATGCCTATTTACAAGAACTATTAATTCATCTTCTTTCCAGACATTGTGACAAAAGATGAATTCCTCATGAAACAGAAGATAGAGCCCATCATTTATTCCAAAGAAAAGCAGGCCTGCACATATGAATGCATCACCCCAGAAAATATTGAAGCGGTTGCCTTCAAGGTACAGTAATAAATGTTCTTTCCAGAAGAATTTAATAATAGCTAAATTATGTTTTTGCTTTTATGCGCTGTCATTTCTTCTGCTTACTCAGGAAGCTTGTCAGATGTTTATGTGTTCGCGGTAACATTTTGAAGCGCTTCCTCTCGGCGAGAGCTTAACCCTTTCCTAAAGACACCAGTGGGACTGTCACACTACACCTAACCCAACTTCCTGACTACTAGATAAGAATAATGACATGAGGAATCAAATTTTCCTTGATCTTTTGACATAGGTGTTCGGACTATTAAAACATCCTTCATGTTTATGAGCATAAACACACTACTCATAGAAAAAGCATTTAAAACATGGATCATTTGAATACTGGAGGATCTGTTACATTACAGGTGCAAATACATTTGCAAATGTCTGCCTACAGTGCCAGATATTGATAAATAGTTACATATTATCTCTGCCTAGGCCTCGTCCACTGGTGTTCAGTTGGATGACACTTGCCTTCGCCAGATGAATCATAAAAAAATCTATGCAATGATGTTAACCATTACATAAAACATAAAAGTGGCAGACAGGTGTATAAATCACTTGTTTTTCTAAATAAACACTGTCCAACATCGACACCAGCTGGTAAAGTTACAGTGTGAGTCCGCGTTTCTCTCTCGCCTCCCCTGAGCCCACTGAGTTTTAACAGACCCACTAAAGCATGCCGTGAGTTTGGTGGGTGGTAATTGAGAATGAATGGGAGAAAATCACATGAGAGGAGGCAATGCCTCCCTCACGATATAATAGGATATGACGGGTTATGATCGGCTGTGATTGGTTCATGCGGTAAATCCCACGTCTTGTGTTGGTGTGCGGTCTGTGTTCGTGAATCAGTCTGAATTAAAAATATAATGGTGTTAATGGGAAGACTAATTTTAAAAAGTAAGTAAACAACTCATAACATTTAAATATAACCACTTTATGTCAAAAGACTTAAAATAGCATGAAAACAAAATCTCAGGGAGTTTTTAGTGAGTAATCAGCTTGGTGAAATTTAAAGTATCTGTTCATCTGCATCTGTGACCAGTATTTACCAAGCTTTAATGACTGATGGTTCGAAAAATAGTTAAATAAATTTTAAAAAATAGTTAAAAGTTAACTTTTAAAAGGAATAGCTGAACTTAAGTTCACAAATAAAATGTATTGTTTAAATTGTTACCGCCTTGAATTATTATTTTGCGATATGGCACAAAATAAAATCTCCTTTTTTTTTTTCTCAGAACGTTTGACCAATTCTCATTTTTCTTATGATTTAACTAGTCAACTTAAAAATGGAACTACAACATGATTCAAGTAACTTTTTCTTTGTTAATCCTCTAATTAATGAAAATTCTATTCTAAGTGCACCTCACATGAAGTTCCCAATATGGTGTAAATATTAAACATATCACTTGTTAAATATCTTTGCAGAAAAGATGCATTAACTACAACAACATCTTATACAAACTTGTCTTATACAAGAAATAATAACAAGAAAAATGCTTAAAAAATCTCAAGCTAATTCAAATTCAAAATGACTGAAGGTATAACACTAGTAGACTATTATTAACTATAAATGTTCTGTAAAAACAATGAACAGCAGCTTTCAGCCTGTCATCATGATGCAAACATGAAATATCAGACATACAGTAGTAGTTCTTAACAGGCTTTTTATTCAGTTGCACTGCTTTTCTGTAGTTTTTACGAAACATGGATGTGTTTGACTGTTGCAGCATCTATCGTATGAAACTGCATTATTAAAACGCGGCGCTCAAGTTAAAAGAAGTTCACTCCCATCTTCTTGCATGCTTTTCCTTTTCCACTACCCGTGTCGCATCTTTGTCAACAAAAGCGCATTCTGTGTGAATGGCGCCTAGCGATATGAGCGCGTCACACGTGAGCGGTTCATCACGTGCACCGACGTGCGGTTGAATCATTCTTTTCTCTTTACTTGTTATCATTGGCATATTGTCAAAGTGTCTAATTCTAACGTTTGCTAACATTTCTATTCAAAATCGCAATTCTTCTATTTCTAAAAAATTACATTGTGGCAAAACATTAAATTCGAATTAATCAGATTATATGTCATACCCCAACATCGGACAGACGTTGCATTATGGTTGAGAATGAAAATCGAGTTGACGTCAGTAACGTTGGAACCTAAAATCAACAAAATATCAACAAACATCAAATTTACGTTACATTGGACATTGAATTTTGGTCACCTGATTTCGCAACAGAAATGGAACCAAATATCAACGTCTTAAGTCGTTGTGTGCCTGCTGGGTATGTAAAATACTTAAAAACACTAACTTGATGAGATTCATACATGAATGTTGATTACATTGGTCATGTAAAAATATAAAATTGAAAATAGAATTGTTTTTTGTGTAAGTCATGTTTCTTTAACTAATAAAATGACTGGGACATGAATTTACATTTGATTTAAAAAAAAAAATTATGCCTTTTTAATGCAGAAAAACACAAGGGTCATATTACAATAAAAAAAATGTCTCATGACTCTTTTAAACTTGGATTAAGCAATGTTTCACACTTATCATTTTGAAACACTGTTAAAACTACCCATCCTTTACTCCTCAAAGTGGATCGTTCTCTTTATACAAAAAGACTTTATAACCAAAGAGCTCTGTATAAGTCTCACTGTGTTTTATGTGACTGAAAGAGGAATGAGTAGTGGTATGTAGGAGACAAACCTGAAGCTCCTGATGGCTGCAGATGCAATCTGTTTGCTTGGGGTTTATCAGGTGGTTAGATGAGAGGCAGAATATTGTTTTTCACTTGCTAATGTGTCAGGAGATGAGTCTAATTTTCCACTGCAAATCTCACTTGTTCAAGAGGTGTGCCAAAAACAGGACAAAAAATGAGAACCGACACCTCACTGGATGAGTTCTCAATTCTCCTTTCTGCATTAAATTGTAAATTAGTATATACAACATAGCTTAGATTCATCTATATCTACAGCTTTTTAATAATATAAGCCTAAAATGTGTTTTTAAGGAACGTGCTTTATAAATTAGTCTTTTGTTTTTTAGAATAAGCACTGCCTTCTCGAAGCTGATCTGAGCTGTGTGAAAGACTTGTTGAGGAGAGAGATCTACCCCATCATCATCTTCATCAAAATCTGTGAAAGGAACATCAAAAAATTAAGGCAAGAACTTCTCCTAGGTCTTATTCTTGCTTTATTATTGCACTCTTAAGTAATCGTTTCCGATGTTTTCCTCGAGCAGGAGGCTCCCTCTGAGGGTGGACTCTGAAGAGGAGTTCTTGAAGATGTGTCGCTCCAAGGAGAAGGAGCTGGAGACGCTGCCGTGCCTGTACGCGAGCGTGGAGCCTGACTCTTGGGGTGGGGTGGAGGATCTCGTCAAGATCATCAAGGACAAGATTTTTGAGGAGCAGAAGAAGACGGTCTGGGTGGAGCAAGACCTGCTGTGACCTGATCACGGGAGCAGGTTACGGCTTACGGCGCACTAAAACTCTGTCTATTTCCAGCTCGGGTGGAATGCATGCATGCAGCACAGGCGTGTGAACAGGAAGTGACTCTGTCAAAGGCGTCAAAGGTGAGGTGTGTTTCTCTCTGCTGTCTAAAAAAAAAAGCAGCAAGCCACGTGGGCATGTGATGCTCTTGAAGGTTCACATAGTAAGCAGTGGAAATGTTCTCATCCTAGAGCTTCTTATCTGTTATTCTCCTGAAGCGGAGCTGTTGTCAATAAAACATTATCCTTCCCAGCATCCACCTGTAATGCTCAGTATAGCGCTGCCCACTGAATTTCGCATCAGTTGTGTTCTGGATACTTTGTGTATAACTGTAAATTGAATCAGATGCCACTATTCTTGCAATATACAGTATATACCATTTATAAATTAATATTTGTGACTTCCATATTTATTTTAATACAAGCCCACATTTGTAATGGATAGTCTTTATGCAGATAACACACATGTGGCTTAATTCTGTGCCCATTTTAGCTGCTAAGTACTTGCCAAGGTCATACTGGATTTCAATGGCATTATCTGTATTTACATGTCAAGCTACTGACTGTAATTTGCTTTATGTTGGCATTATTTTGGAGTCTGTTTAAGCTGTCATTGATTGAGGCCCTGAATTGGGCTCTTATCTTCTCTAGATGATATCACAGTCAGAGCTATTTCTGGTGTTTACTTTATGTTCCATTCATTACACATGACTTACTTCTTGCCAAATATCATGATTTATAGGTAGCTTAAAAGTAATATGAACATTTTTTTAAAATACATTTAGGGTTAAATGTATGTGAATGTATAAGGGAAAATTTTTAGAATTATTGTTTTTTTTTTATAATTCATTTTCTGTGTTGTGATATATTTTTATATCACATTTATATATCGTATTTATATATATATATATATAGGGGACATTGTGTACAAAATTCACTTTCATGGTGTGCATATAGATGTGTGTGGACACAACCACACTGTGATAAAACAATGATAAAAATCCATTCACTCCTTTTTTTTAAATCCTTTTTTATCAAGCCATTTTCATTTTCTGAGCAGTATGATGTCATACTGCTCAGGCTCCGCCCATGACCGCAGATGGAGTGTCCCGTATTAGCATTTTTCTGTCCTCAGCCATTTTCTCCGTGCTCAAGCAGTTATAGCGACAATGTCTCATAAACAATGCAGACGTTTTGTAGTTGGATGTAAAAGTCGACGTCAGGGCCACTGAGGACGCTGTGGATTAGTTTTGTTTTTTGATGGTGATGCGCCACCGAATACACACAAAAATGGAAGAAAGGGGCGGGGTGAGCAGTAGCTCATAATCATTTAAAGAGACATGCACTGAAAAGGGTGGGTGTCAACAGAGCTGTTTTTGACAAGGTAAAAAGGGTGTTGTTTTAGGGTGCTTTCACACCTGTAGGTCGATTACTTTGTTCCGAAACAGGGATTAAAATTATTACAATGCTGCTTTTTATTCTTGGTGCGGTTCATTTCACACTGGAAAGTTTCTTAACAGACCAAATGTGTTAATACATGTCACGCGCGAGTAAACTGTCCTCTCATTGGTCAAAGTTCCATGGTTTATTTTAACTCAGCTGTCATCCGTCAGGATGGAACAACAATAGCTTTGTGGGCTTATTGTTGCATTTTTTTGTAGCTGTCATTATATTAATTTATCATTTTGAGAGCAATAAGAAAAAGAAATTAAAAGGCGCGCTTTGGTTTTGAATGACGAAGACGTGCCCACACACAGACATTCACAGGTTAACTTAAAGAGGTATTAGCAAAACAACAAAGCTACTGCTGTGAAACAAAGTGTCAGGTGTGAAAGCACCCTCACACGACCGTTGGGGAAGTATGTTGCAGACTCGCATTTTAATAAGTTCAGATCAGAGTATGTATGTTTTTTTTTTTACATATTACAATACAATACAATTACAATATATATTTTACTTTGCATGACAGTGGAACATTGTTTCACTCATATTTTCAGATTTTAGTTTCACAGAAGTTGAAATTACAACAGCAGACACTTTTATTGCATTTAATATGCTTACTATGTATATAAAATCGCCTTTGTAAATTTAATTTGGTGCAGATGCATGTCTTGTTTTTGACCCATAGAGTACGAATATTCTGTTTTGTCACTCAAATAATTAAATATATATTTTATATTTAATACATATTTAATTATTTGTATTTTTACTGTACTAATATTCTATTTAATCAGTCATATACTACAAAAAGTACTGGGATAAAAACAACCCAGGGCTGGGTGAAATATGGACAAAATGTTTAACCCAACCTTCTAGGTAGCTTTATTTAATGCAACTACTGCTTAAAAATTACTATATTTCTTGCTTGTAAAAATTAACTCAAAATTAACTAGGGCTGCCCCCTAATAGTTGACGAGAAGAGGCTTGGTCGACCAAAATTGTATTAGCCGCTCTGAGATGGAGGCACTGGTGCGCTCACTTGCTCTTAAAATACTCTGTCATTTTATTCTGTCAAGTAATACTATACTATAAGTATAGACTCTGCATTTATTTAAGTGCACTCACAATAACAACAAAACATTGCGCTTTTGTAAAATAATTTAAGCAAAGAGGATTCTGCCGTCTCGGTCTCAGTGTCGTCGACTTTGATCTCTTAAGCTGAAAACAAAGAAAGCACTAGTTTATTAATTATTAAATGGTCAAATTATTAAACCGTTAATGCAGTCTCCTTGCTGTTTTCCCTTGACACATTCATAATTATATCTGTCGGTGCATTGTGACAAACTTTTTTTGCGTGCACTTGAGCTGTGTAGGCAATTAAAGGCTCATTATTATGATTTATATGGTTTATTAATAAATGTGCGACTAATAGTCGACTAATGCTTAAGATGAACGACTACTAGTTGACCAGAAAAATCTTTAGTCGAGGGTGGCGCTAAAATGAACATTTGTTAATGTGTTCATATTAATAAGTTGAATAAATAATAATTAAAAAATAAACATTATTTAAATAGCTTATTAATAAATGTTCGCCTTTTGATTATTGCTGATGCCTCTAGTAAATATGTGTCTGATTTTAAATTTACAACCTATTTTGGGTCAGTTTTAACCAGCCATATAGTCATTTTTAAACAATAGTTGAGTTAAATAAAACTACCCGGAAGGTTGGGTCAAACGTTTAAACCAACCGCTAGGTTTGTCCATATTTCACCCAGCGCTAGGTTGTTTTTAAGAGTGTATACAGTCATGAAAATTGCTTGTGTGATTTAATTATAAAAGAATTATGAAAAAATATTGAACAATTGGGTCAACAACCCTTATGGATCCCTGTGATTTTAAACATACAGCATATAAATGTCTACATATTTATTGTTGCCATTGGGGAAATTTAATGTACCAACCTAAGCATCTTTTTTTTTTTTTTTTTTTAAATTAAAAACATCTGTTGTCTAGAAAACAGACTGGAGATAATGTTTGTGTCATACGGAAAAGCATCTTATCCAGGGGTGTAAACTGTCTTTTTTGTGTGATCTCCAACTCCTAAGCGTTTTTTTTTTTTTTTTTAATCTATTTTTGTAAATATTATTTTATAAACAGACACACGAATGTACTTTGCAGTTTACTGTATGTAATAAATGGTTTTAAGAAGCAAAGTTTCTGTTTTCTGTCATCTGATGAAGATCTTTACGCACATTGTGGGGCTTGAAAAGAAGAGAAATCCTGGAGAGAGTGTGTCACGAGCAGCGCAGTGGAAATTTCAGTTGCTCCCTGACAAGCAGACATCTTGTTGCTTCATGTGGTGTTGGTGGTGGTTCCTTTCAGAGTAGCGTCACTTGCAGACAACAGCTCTGACGGTAAACCAACTTTCCACTGTGATTGTAAACACCATTGAAGAGGCTCTCGGATCACTAAAACGAGGAGAAATCGGTTTCATTTAACACGACGCGTCACGTTGTTTACAACCTGAAAAGACTTACTTTCTTCAGTCATCTTGTGTTATTCAGAGTGAATAGAAATGCTGTTTAAACATGCCAGGTTATTGTTTAAAGTGGTTAATATTAATGCACAAAGGCCAAGGGGAAGTAGAGATATGAAAATATAATTTGCACATCAATGCAAACACATTATGTTTTGAAAGTCCTGGGCAAACAATGCTGGTTTCTGCTCATTGTAGTCCGGGCGCTTTAGAGATTATGCACAAACTAATTTGTATCCTTTATCATAATATATTCAAAGCATCCAGTCTCTACAACCCCGATTGAGCTTTTCTCATCGCCATACCTTACAGCGGTTTTTGTTTGTGCCTTTCTCACACAGCTGATCGCTACAGGAAGTGTCGCGTACGTCGCCAGCGTGTCACTATATGGCAGATGGCTTGCCAGTCTGTTAAAAGCGGTGGCCGCTGCATCCATCAGTCAAACGTGTGAGGGGCACCGGAGCTGAGGTGTCACTGTAATAGACTCTCGGTGAAAGAGTGTCTGTCACAGACTTCAGAACTTTAGTGTCTGGGCCATCTGTATCTCCCTGTTTCACCCACAGCTTCAAAAGCCATCAGATCCCACTCATCCTTTGTTCTGAGAAGCACATGGCGTTTAGCTCCTCTTCTAGCTGCTCAACAAAGCACAGATAAATGTGTTTTCCGCCCGGTTAAATATGTTTTTGAATGTGCAGAGAACTTTGTGCCTTTGTTACAGCTGTTAACAAAAACATTTTCAAGATCATTGCTTTGATTAGGAGGGAAAAGCATTTGCTCATCGTTTGCATCCTTGAAAGGTGTTTAATGCTCATATGCATCTCATTTATGTTCATATTATCGTCGAAGACTGACACGGAAGAGTAGAAATTGTTGTTTGAACCACTCATGGACTATTTTAACAATGTCCTTAATATCTTTCTGGGCCTTGAACGTGTCAGTTGCTTTGCTGTCTATGCCGCATCAGAAAGCTGTCGCATTTCATCAAAAATATCTTAATTTGTGTTCTGAAATGAACGAAGATCTTACGGGTTTGGAACGTAGTGAGGGTGAGTAATTTTTGGGTGAACTGTCCCTTTAAGATTTATATTTCTTTCTTTTTTCCTCCCTCCTCTTGATAAACGTTGGCTTGTTTTTTTCCAGCAAGCCTTCTTCAGTGTAATAACAGGCATTTTTCATTGTGGCCATCAAGTACAGACCTCCATTAATGACACATACACTTGTCCATGTTTGAGAGTCATTATGGCGGAATCAAAGAGTGGCATAAATTTAATTATTTGCTGTTTTATTTATTTAACTAGACATTTTGCTCTATAGTCCTTTGAGACCACATGCCCGCTGGGTTTGGTTTATTCTTATCTCACTTAATTAGGCTGGACAAAGCTTTGAATCTGTTTTCTGTTTTACTTTCCCTTGTTAAATGAGTTTGCCAAGCGTTTGTGCCTGAAAACATTATTTCATCGACTCTTTGTTCTGTGTGTTCTTGAGGAGTAGTTTTGTATAACCTTTTTAAAAGAAGAAATGGGAAGCTCTTGCCCTACAACAACAGTTCATGGTGAACGGGCTGCAGAGCAAATAAAATAAAATAAAATAATAAAATTAAATTAAATTAAATTTGCAAATTTTACATAACATAATAACAATAATAAAACAACAAATAAAATAAAAAATCAAATAACAAAAAATAAAATTAAATATAAACAATGTAACAGCATAAATATTACATATTTTATATTATCTTAAAAATAATAATAACAAAATAAAATTAAATAAAATGAATTACATACTAATATGAAATAACATAACAACATAATATAACAATAATAATAAAAAACCAAAATAAAACTAAATAACATAAAATAAGATAAACAACAACAAAACAAAATAAAATAAAACTAAGTAAAATAAAACATTAAGTATAATAAAATAAAAAAAAAACTTAAAAAATAAAATAACATAAAATAAAAAATGTAAAATAAACAAAAAAATAAAACAACATAAAATGAAACAACATCAATGAAATAAAAGACAAAACTAAATAACAAAACATACAAAATAAAAGAAAAGAAAACTAAATTAAATTAAAATTCTAACTTGACATAAAATAACAAGAAAAATAAAACAAATAAAATAAAACAAAATAAATGAAAATGAAATAAAACAACATAACAAAATGTAACTAAATTAAATGAAAATAACATAACAAAAAACTAAACAAAATAAAACAAAAATAAAAAAATAAATAAAAACAACGTAACATAACATTAAATAAAATAGGACGTCTGCATCACTATGAACTTGCATCCTTTTTAAGTTTAAATTTATGCCCTTTTAATTTCTTAAATAAAATGCATTAAAGAGGGAAGGATTTCTTTTTTCCTGACATACACATACTGTGCTCACTCAACAGAATATGCAAAAGACTTACCATAAGACTAGCTTTACTACACCAAACAATTTGTTATTCAGATTGACTTACCAAAAGCCTATTGCCATAAATGGTGGTCTGTGATGGGTATTTGTATTAATTAATAATTATCTGAATTAATATAATTTTAATGATAATTTATTTTTATTACCTTAATAATTAATAATAACTATTTTAATTAATTTTAATTAATTGTTTGTTTTATATATAATTTAATTTAATTATCATTGTTCTGATTATATTGATTTTTTTTATATATTATTTATGCAAACATCGGTCAGAAAAGCTCCAATGCATCTTGCATGGTAAATTAAATACAACAAATGAACAGTTCTATGGTTTCCCAAAGTTATAGCACTTGGTGCTCCATTGTTGCCTCTGCTTCAGAGCATAGTGGGAAACATGGATGACAGTGCTGCTTACTTCGGCGTTAGCTTGGCTTCAACAGCCTCTAAGAATGCTATCAAGAGCAATTTGCCCAATGAGAAGAATGGATACTTGTATATTTGTGTGTTGCTTTTTGATTTGGTGATCAAAATGTGTAATCATGGCCGCGCTGCTCTCTGAAAGCCTCTTCAGCTGCGTTTCGCGTGCATGTTGATTTCATCTTTCCTCCAAAAACCCAGTCCAATTAACCTCCTGCTTGAAAATCAACTTGAAAGCTTTTCCATTAAATGTTTTCCTTGTGCACATCAACTCAACAAATAGGTTTAAGAACTCTGAATCGCGACCACGGTAATCAGCTGTGAATGGCATTGAATAATCTACTTGGAGGAGGAACGAAAAAATTGTCACTATTTATATGCTAATGTCAGAAGTCCTGTTTTATTATATGCAGGTGGTCAGTGGCACAAAATTAGCCCACTTGACTTTTCTACACCTGTGCTTTTAATAAAGAAATGTCTTTTGGTGCTGTGCTGGGAAAATATTTAATTATTAAATAGCATTTTATGTTGTTAACAGAATGTGTAATGTTTTGGCACGTAATGAGAGTGTCTTTATTAGTAGGAAAAAATAGTACAAAACTATACTAATGATCTTTGACAAATATTGTTTAGATTAAGAACATGCTCATTATATGGTTTCTTTACATGTGGGTTTTCTTTCTTTCTTTCTTTCTTTTCTGGTTGACACTTATGCATCTAACAGAGCTCATTTTGCAATAAACAAATGATGTGTATGGATGAGGAACTATGATTCAAAGGAAATGCATGAATGTAAGCACAGGTTAACACTGCCCTCTGCTGAATGAACAGTTATTTTTCATTATTATGCAAGCAGAAGAGGACAGGAAGAGCCTTTTCTAGATCTCCGATGTATAACCTCTCATGAAAAATCTAACTATATATATATATATATATATAATTTGAACTGAAATCTAAGTAGCATTTTATAAGTTGCATAAGCAAGTTATAAGTTGAACTCTGAATTTTGAAATCTAAAACCATGTGGTTGACTTTCCCAACTTGGTATCAAACTAAATGCACATTTTCACTAACAACGATGGGATTTGTAACCCCCAAACTCAGAAAAATGTCAAATTGTCATCAAAAGCTAGCAATATTTGTCAGACATTATTAAAAGAAGTGTCTATAATTAAGGGGTTATTAAAATAAAAAGTGGTATTTGGCTGGTTATGGTCAAAATTGCAGCTCACTTGGGAGACCCGCTCAAAAATGAACACAGATTTTTATTTAGACTATGAATATGACACTTAAAAAAGGACAGCATTTAAAAACTACTTCAAAAATGACTTGAATACAGCTCTTCCGTAGTTAACAAAATTAACACTATTTCATGCTCATTCAAAGCAGATCTCGTCTTTCCGAACCATGTAATGAAATAAATCGGCTCTTAAAGGAGAAGTTCACTTCCAGAACCAAAATTTACAGATAATTTGCTTACTTCCTTGTCATCCAAGATCTTCATGTCTTTCTTTCTTCAGTCATAAAGAAATTATCTTGGGATTTCTTTCCATATAGTGGACTTCAATGGTGCCCCCAAGTTTGAACTTCCAAAATGCAGTTTAAACTCAGCTTCAAAGGGCTCTAAATGATCCCTAGCGAAACAATTGGTTATTTTCTAAAAAAAACTTTACAGTTTATATACTTTTTAACCTCAAACGCTCGTCTTGTCTAGCTCTGCGTGAACTCTGCGTATTCCGGTTCAAGACTGTTAGGGTATGTCGGAAAACTCCCATCTCATTTTCTTCTCTGACTTCAAAATCGCCCTACATCGCTGTTTTACCTTTTTTTGTAAAGGCTGTTTGATCTTCCTCTAAACACTGTGTTGGTACTTCTGCAGCAATATAGGATGATTTTGAAGTTGGAGGAGAAAATGAGATGAGAGTTTTTTAACATACCCTAACTGTCTTGAACCAGAATACACAGAGTTCAGATGCACATTGCAGAGAATAGACAAGACGAGTGTTTGAGGTTAAAAAGTATTTAGAAAATAATCAATCGTTTTGCTATAAGACACTACTTCCTCGGCTGGGATCGTTAGGAGCCCATTGAAGCTGCATTTAAACTGCATTTTGGAAGTTCAAACTTGGGGGCACCATTGAAGTCCACTATATGGAGAGAAATCCTGAAATGTTTTCCTCTCAAAACATAATTTCTTTAC